>RJWJ010025564.1:0-23772 GCA_004363605.1 Indri indri | reverse complement strand
CCTTAAGGATGTACCAGGCTATTCACCTGGGTGTCCCCACACTCTCAGCACTGGCCCGGTGCCGGGAGAAAGTGCTCAATCAGTGTTCTCGGAGTGAATAGCCCCTGTATAGTTCGTGGGTGTGGGTGTGAGCTGATTTCATAACTAAGATACCCAAAAGCATCCCATCTGAGGCTTCCCAAATGGTGCTAAAATCTACCCCCAGCCCTGCTCTCAGGAGCTGACTCAAAGAAAAGACTGGGTCACCTTCAGGAAATGTGTTTTCACGTGCAAATGGCACCATCTGGTGGTTTCCAGCAAAATAGCGGCTCGGCCTGCAACAGTGGACCCAGGGGGCTTCCTCTCCCTGCCAGTCTCCTGCAGCAGGTTCTGAGAAGGGTGTTCCGTAGTGGCACGGGCTCTGGCCTTTCCAAGAAGCCCGAGTGAGGGGCTGGGAGGGCGTGGTCGCCTTCAGGACTCTGAGGAAGGCCTGCTCACCTCTCTTCTCTCCCTCCCTCCGCCGAGATGCGGGCTGCTCAGCAGACCGGGCCTTCCCAGCCAGCAGTGCTGGAGTGAGCCACTTCTCCACCTCGGGCATTCTCCAAGCTCCCACCTCAGCCCACACCCGCCAGCCCAGCCCCGGGTGTCCATCAAGACTGGGATGTCCTATGGGGGCCCGAGCTCAGGGCCCAGACTGAGCTCATCTCCCAACCTGGGCCTGCCTGCCTTAGCTGACGGCACCCTCCCTGACTCTCCCCGAGGAACACTCTCGTCCACTCCTCATGTGCCATGTGGGCCAAGTCGCCAGGCCTGTCTCAGACCCACCCACCAGCGCCCAGGGGACCCCTGCTGGGCTCCCTGCTGCCACCATTTGCCACAGCTTGTCTCCACAGGTAAAAGCACCCTCTGCTTCAAATATTCCTGCACATCCCACCTCCGTCTCCGCCAGGATGAGGTGGGGATCCCTAACAGGGTGTCCGCACCCCGCCTGGCCGGCCTCCACCCCTCAACAGCCTCTCTGTGGACCCACCTCCTCCCGCTCCCCCGTGCAGCCAGAGCGGCCTCCGCTGTGAGGCCGGGCCCCCCGACTCAGAGCCCTCTCGCTCTCCGCGCCGCTTGCCGCCGCCCAGGGCTGCTTGGCCCCTCCACCCGGGGGTCTCCTTCTCACCCTGTCCTCCCTCGGCTGCTCCCACTGGAGCAAGCAGGTGAAGGGAGGTGATGTGAGAGAAAGTCCAGGTGTCCTGTCCCCTGTGAATAGGGCGCAGGGTGGGTAAGGGTCCTACCTCCTGCCTCGGCCCACTCCTCTCCCTTCCTTGTACTGCGTCTGGCCAGGCAAAGGACACCGCCAACCAAAGTGCTCCCTCCCCAGCTCGGCTATACAGGGCGGTAGTTAAGAACGCTGGCTCTGGCGTGAGCCCACCTGGATTCAAATCCTGGCCATGCCATTTCATGGCTATGGTACATCAGAAAAGCTACTTAACTTCTCTGAGCTTCCTATTCCTCTTCTGCAAAATGGGGATGATGATTTTAAAGCAGTAAAAAGGAAATCTTAGTTTTTCCTCTGAGCAGGTCAAGTTTTCATTATACGTAGTATTCCTCCTTTATAATAGATATGAAAATTGTGACTCATAAATAGTTTAAAATTCATCTCCCCTGTCAAAATGAAAGTTCCACCTTGGCAGGGACTGGGCGGGTCCTAGTCGCCACCATATTCATGGGGCCTACCCCAGAGCCCACATATAGTATAACAAAGTGGCTGGAAAAGGAGGCTTTGAAGCCAGAAAGCCAGGCTGGGGTTTTAACACTCCCTGGTCACCAAAGTGACTTTGGTCAAGGTACTTAACTTTCTTGGTCTTGTGTTGTCTCCTCTCTGATAATAATAATGGTGTCTACATCAAAGTTTGCTTGGATTAAGCACTTGGATACATCCAAATTCCTTAGATGAGACCAGGCACATAGTAAGTGCTCAGTAAACATTAGCTGTTATTCTCATAAACTCAATAAATACTTGCATGAGATTTCCTATTTCTAGTCTGACGTGTAAAGAGCTTGGAAATCATCACTCCCATCCTCACAATAAGAAGAAAAGCTGAATAAACTGGAAATTCACAACTCTTCTTATATCCGATAAGGAATTGAGCTCACAAAGCAAACTGCTGACCTTAAAATGGACAGCCAGAAAGGCAGGTACAGAGAATCGCAGCTTCCCAGAGTAGAAGCCCAGGAGTATGAACCTCCATGGGAACCAGCCTGAGCAGGAAAATCTGAACTGTAACGGACAAATTTCTGGAAGCTGAGTGTGGACAAGCTTGATGGTTAAAAGTCTGGAAGGGCCTAGTCATAGTGGGTCCCCACACTTTCGAGAGCTTTAACTCCAGGAGCTCTGCTAGTTCCTCACAGTGGAAGCTGAATCCCCTCCTGCTTCCAAAGGAGGAGGTGGAAAGCAGCCACTTTTAAGTACGTCCAGAGCATTCTGTTCTCTTTAACAAAAGCCTGCCTGCAAGGTAAACTGCTTTGCCAGAGCCAAACCAGCCTGGAAGAAGAGAAATATCCAACTCCATCCACTCCCCACTAGCCTTTCCTCTTCGCATCTTTCCTAAAGTTGCAGGGGGTGCTCAGAAGCTGAGGTCACAGCCCAGGGGCACAGGTTCACTAAATACTGAGACCTAATCTTCCAACTATAGAACAGTTCCCCTCCCACACACAGTACCACCCCAATAGTAGACTCCTATACAGTAACACATGATTACAGCTGAAATAACTGTAAGCCTCGGGCTCTATTTAAGAAAGAGTCTCTAGGGAAACCCAAAGACAACAGGGAAGACAAAAACAAGGACATCAGAGCAAATCTTACCTCTGACATAGCTATAGCAAATAGTAAACACAGCCTACCTCCCAGCCTCCCAGCAAAGGTATATTTACCTCAGTTCCTTTATCTGATACACCATGTCTGGCTTTCAACAAAAAATTGCAAGGCTTACTAAAAGGCAAAAAATATAGTTTGAAGAGACAAAGCAAGCATGAGAACCAGACTCAAATACGGCTAGGAATTTAAAACAATTATAATAAATATGGTCAGGGCTCTAATGGAGACAGTGGACAACATGCAGGAACAGACAGGTAATGTCAGCAGAGAGATGGAAACTCGAAGAAGAAAATCTAAAGAAAATGCCAGAAATTTTAAAAAAACTATACAAAAATAAAGAATGTCTTTAAAGGGATCATCAGTAGATTGGAAAAGGCTGAGGAAAGAAACAGTGAGCTTCAAGAAGTGTCAATAGAAAGTACCCAAACTGAAAAGCAAAGAGAAAAAAGGAAGGAAAAAGATTTTCCAAAACCTGTGGGCCAGTTACAAAAGGTGTAACATATGTGTAAAGGGAATACTAGAAAAAGAATGAAAAGAGAAAGGAACACAAAAGTATTTGAAGTAATAATAACTTAGAATTTTCCAAAATTAATGTCAGACACCAAACAACAGACCCAGGAATCTCAGAACATAGCAAGCAGGATAGATGTGGAAAAAAAAATCTACTCCTGGTCTTACCATACTCAAACTTCAGAAAATCAAAGACAAAGAAAATATCTTGAAAAAAGACAGAGTAAGGAAAAAAACGCCTTACCTATAGAGGAGCAAGAATAAGAATTGCATCCAACTTCTCACATACCACGCAGGCAAGATCAAAGTGGAGTGAAATAGCTAAGTGTCGAAAGAAAAAAAATGCCAGCCTAGAATTCTGTATCCTGAAAAATTATCCTCTGAAAGTTAAGGAAAAATAAAGACTTTCTCAGACAATCAAAAATTGAGGGAAATTGTTACTAATATATTTGCCTCACAAAAAATGTTAGAAGTTCTTCAAAGACAAGAAAGAGGCTATAGGTCAGAAAATCAGATATACATGAAGGAAAGAAGGGAACAGTGAAGATAAAATAAATACTGGAAACAAACCTGCCACACCTCCCTCAGGAAGCCCTTCCTGCCCTGGCCCAAGCCAGCACCCCTTCTAATGTTCCAGGAGCACCCGCATGACCTTCGTCACACAGCGCTGGAATGTCTGCTGTCTGTCTCCCCCACAGGGCTGTAAGCCACGTGTCCCCAGAGCCAGGCTTGCAAGGTGCCCAGCATCTGTGAGTGAATGAGTGGAGGCATGCGTGGCAAAGCACCCCCACCAACACCAGGAGAGCTGTTAAATAGCACATCTCTTTATTAGCAGTTCGGCAAGAAAATTCCAGCTCTGCCACTGTCTCAGTGAAGGGCTCACACGCTGGAGTCTTTCTGCCCAGGTCTGGTCATTCTTCAGGTCAAGCAGGAGTTGGATGTTCTTCTGAGATAGGCTGCTCCTTGGCCCCAAAGGACTTCAACCTGGGAGGCAGAGAAGTGCCCAGGGGACACGTCATGGAGCTGTGGTTGGCCAAAGGGCAGAGCTGATGGTGACTCCCTCTATCCCTGCTCTTCCTCACACTCACAGAGCTCTGTCTAGAGAACAGCAAATCCCACGGAATGAAAAGGCAGTGGTGTGTCAGACAGCTGGGATTGAAGCCTGGGGCTGCTTCTTCCAACTCAGAAGCCCCTGTGAACTGCTTACCCTTCCAGAACCCCTGATCTCATCTCTAGTAATAGTAGCACACACCTGACGTGGCATGTCTGTGTGCTAGACGCCATCACCCCCAAGACAACCCTCCAAAGTAGACACTCCACTGTAGATGAGGCAATGGAGGCACAGAGGCGTTAAGTAACCTGCCCATGGTGGAACCGGGTTGGAACCCAGTGTCTGCTTGTGGACTTGGCTCAGCCTCTGCCTTCTGTATGATGGGCTTGAACGACGCCCTCCTCTTAACATTGTTTTTGGTTCAAATGAGAAACCATGACAAAATACCTCATGCAGAAGCTGGCATACAGTAAGTGTTCAATAAATGGCAGCATTACATCCCCTGGCCTTCCTATAAGCATTCCAAGGACACTGTGTCTAAATGACGTCTTTAGCTTCCTCAACAGCCTGTGCAGCTGTTCACTCTGGCAGAGGTGCAGTGGCTGCTTCCCAGTTGGCAAATGCAGCTGTTTTGCCGGGCCATTGGCCTCCCTCCTCACCGGACCTCGTAAACAGCGAACTTGTGACCACTGGGACCCAGCCCAAGCAAAGAGGCCGTGGGACCCAAAGACACATCCCTAGTGGGTGCAAGTCCAAAGCCTACGTGGTGTCACTCCTGACTCTGATCCTGTGACTCACGGTGAGGTCAGCAGACCAGCAGCAACAACACCCAGGAACTGTTAGAAATGCAGAACTGCAGCCGCACCACCAGCTGCCCCGCATGACATCCTAGACCATGAACGACGCAGAAGCAAAGCTCTCTGACACCACAGTTAAGAGAGTCAGAGAGGCCATCTGAAGCTTGACTTCAAGTCCTTCCAAAAACTTGAAAGTTATCGCAGGAGCCCGAGACAGCTGCCTTCTCCCCCACCCCCACTGGCCCCAAGTGCAGGCCCCTCCCCGCAGGGAAAGGCAAGGCTTTCTTATCAAGTTGCCCACCCTAGCGCACCCTCCGCTGCCCAGGATAACCACGTGCTCTGCCCAGTTCCTCACCTGTCGGCTCTCTCACCTCTTGCTCTTAGCACTCTGAGAAGGAAACTGTCATGCTGGGGTCCTGAGCTGCCTGATTTGTGATGTGGGATATGCTGCAGGGGACAGAGGAGAGGGGCGAGGTGGAGAGGGCTGCCTGATGGCGCAGCCTGCCCAGACCGCACCCAGACGGCGGTCCGGGGGCTGAGGGAGCAGGGGTCGGGCTGGCCATGCTGAGCCGTGGCCACATCTGGGCCCAGGAGCGGAATGCCATGAAGAGGCCCTCAGCCCAGAGCCCTCCGCGCCCCGGCAGCACCATGGAGGCTGACAAAGCCTCGCAACGTGGAGCACAGAAGGCAGAACAGCAGCCCCAGGAACTGCTTGTCGCTGCTCTTGATGTTGGAATACCCCCACCCCACCTGCCTCCAATTAGGAACACAAATCAACTGGTCCCAAACAGCTTACCTTCTTCTCACCTGCTCTATTCGATCTCGCGTGATGTCCTCCGTCATCTCACTTGGCACTTGGAAGATGCGGGTATGGCTGCAAAACGCCATTCAAACCTTTTTAACTAGGCCTAGGGACACTGCTAGAGCTGGGGTGGCACGAACAATAGTTCTGGCCCCATTACCATGAACTTGCAAGCTGGCCCGTCACCCTTCTTGAGTCATGAGCACAAAGGGTTGTTACTACCCAAGGACGCCAGAGCCGCCCAACAGTGCTGAGCAGGTGGCACACGGTCCTAAGGCAGCCGGGGACACAAAGGTTGCTGCCTTGACTAAAGTCAGCAGGTCAGTAGTCTTGAAAGACGTGGAATTCACCCCTTCCGAATTCCTCCCTGACTTCACTACCACTATCTACAATCCGCCTTGTGCCACATCCACTATGGTTTAGAGATATTTCTAGAACGTTCTGTCGCAGGGAAGCCATGGGTGTCTGGTGGCTGTGGTATTCTATTTCACCGCACTAGCTTTGCTGCATCCCTCTGGTCCCCTTCCTGTCCTTCCCCACCCTTCCCCTCACGATCCCTCCACTCCATCCACTGAACACCCTGCTTCTGTGTCTATTGAAACTGCCCTCTTTGGATAATGCCCCACTCTCAGTACTCGGGGCCTTTGCAGGTGACGACAGCACTGATACTGCAGCCCACGGGGTCGGCTGTGCTCACAACTATCGCTGGGCAAGGAGGAGCCTGAGAGGGACATAAAGGCAACGGTAGCCTGAGAGGAGATGCAGAATGCGGGGACTCCAGCAATGGGAGGGAGTGCCCCGGCGCAGGCGGACGGGAGGGCCTCAGACAAGGGCCCAGCACTGGGCCCTAAAGGCCACATGGGACCATCCAGATGCTGAGGTTCCTGCTCTCTGAAGTCGCCCCTCTCCCCGCCCTGGCTCCTGTTTCTCCAGTTCCTGCCCCAGTCAAGGGCCATTCTGAGCAAATGGCCTGCTAGAAACCTTTCGAGTACCCCAGGTGTGACCTGGGTCCCCCACACTGTGTTCTCAGAGATATTCCTCATGGCTTCTCTAGCATTTTCTTCAACTTGCACACACCTTGCCCAGCTGGGTAACTTTTACCCCTTTGAAATTGAGGACTATGTCGTATTTTCTCTCTCTTCCAGAGGGCCTAGCAAACAGCGGGTGGCCAGCACATGTCTATCAAATAGATGAATATTCAGGGCACTCATAAAGCGTATGCATTCCCTAACTCTACACTTCCTGAAACTCAAAGGGCGACGCTAAAGCCAGTGGATTATGGGGAAAACAGGCAGAGCTAGTGGGTTAAAAAAATCTCTGTAGAAAATCCAGGATGGAAAAATTATATGTAGATAATTGATGCCTGTAGCCTGGCTCAAAAGCTCAGCCCTATTAAATAGCTATGCTATCCAGCCAGGATTTTCAAAATATCACAAGATGATGTGTGTATTGTCCCAACCAAGGAATGCAGCTTTAGAACTCCACAGTGCAACCAGGTCAGGCACAAAAAAAGCCTGGATTACAATCAATGGCATTTATAATTTTAGGGACCTCAGAAGATTTTCCATGCAAAAAATTCTTTCCCAGGGAGGTCTCAAATTCCACCATTAGTTAGCTCTTCCTGTCATGCAATTACTGTGCGTTTGGATCCTCCTAAAACGCAGGTGCCACAAGAAGGGGTAGACACATGAAAACCCGATATGGGGGAGCAAAAGTGCATTTCCTGAGAAATACAGCCTCTTCCACAGCAGAGAGCAAAGCCCACGATGAGGGCAGGGACAGGGAGGGCCAATGTGCACCCATAGCTGCTCCTCCCTGGAGGTGTTGTCTGTCTCCTATGGCTGAAAAATTCCTCAGCCTCACCTTGGGGTCTGAAGGGAATATTCTTGCTATCTTGAAAGCCCAACTCCTTCCTACATTTCGAAATGACTCAAGAGTTTGGAAGAGGAGAGGAGGAGAGGAGAGAGCAACCTCACGGGTCAGTGCAGGACCAGTCTAAGCCTGCCATCCGCTACTGGGAAGAGATGGGTGATGCAGCCCAGAGGCCCCGGTGAACACAGGTACTGGAAAGGTGATAGGAAAGCCTACACTTTCCTAGCGGGAGAGATGGTCCCTGCTAGGGCCAGTGTGGAGCACAAAACTCTAGCCTCAGTCTCCAGGAAACCTCCAGGCACCTCAGTTGCAGTTGAGGGCTTTGGCTTTTGCAATTTAAGCGCTTATTTTCCTTTAGCTCTTTAAAGTACAGCCACTTCTGAACAACTCAAGTGCAAAAATAACGGAAGTCTTAAATGTATTCAGAAGCATTTAAGACATGGACACCGAGCCCAGTTTTCCAACCCCTCGAGTCATTTCGAAATGTAGGAAAGAGCTGGGCTTTCAAGATAGCAAGAATATTCCCTTCAGACCCCTAGGCAAGGCTGAGGAATTTCTCAGCCAAGGGAGACAACACATCTAGGGAGGAGCAGCTGCGGGTTCACACTGGCCCGCATCCCAGAGAGAGGGGCCGGCGCCTTCTCCCACTCTCCCTCCCTGCTCCTCCGTTCAGGGCGGAGGGGATGCTTCACCTCCATCTGATGAACTGGATTCTTGTCCTCTCCTCCAGCACCTCCTGGCTCTGGTTTGCTGACAGATCAGACTTTGAGAGATGGTGCTTCACCTAGGAAATCCAGAAGGGACTCACCTGATTCCTGCCCAGCACAGACCCCTGGCTGGGCTAGCACCACGCCAGACGCCCCTTGCCCAGAACCCTGCAGTGGGACCTCCCGCCTCAGCCCTCTCTCCCAGCCCCCTCCCGGGACTGTCTCAAACTCTGTTACCACATCTCTGGTCACATGTATGTCTTGGCCATGGGTGGGAGGAAAGTTGGTCGACATCTTCTTGTTTATGCCCTGGGAAGAGCTGTGGGTGGACATCTTCTCCTTTATGCCCTGGGCAGCCTCTTCCTCTGTCTGAAAGGCAAGTGATTTCCCTCTGAAAGTGTCACCGCATCTGATCCCAAGTCCTCTCTTCTCCTCTTCCTTCCCCCTTTGTCCTTCTCCATCACAACACACATACCTCATATCTGCACACGTACACTCCACATCTCACCTTTCCTGCCACAAGCTCCTCTACTGCAACTTTCCTGTGAAGTCCCAGGGGCCTCCCTGAGTCCCTGGCCCTGTCCCAAGGTGTGAGATGCCCTCAAGCTGAAAATGATGCTGCTCCTCAATCCAGGATGCTTGAGAAGCAGGGCAGGGTTAGTGGTGACACTAACACGTTTCTGCCCAGGACATGGGCCCCAGTGTCCTCCTCTAGGACCTTTGGGCGGATGAGACTGAACTCAAGGCAGGGTATTTGGCAATGAACTTGAGTTTCCAAGTTCTGTGTAGAAGGGAGTCCAGATTCCCACACCCACTGAGACCCACTCTCTAGAATTTTGGATACCTGAGTCACAGAGGAATTTTACTCACTTTTTTCAACCAATGCTGCACTATAGATACAGCCTCGCTTTCCACAACATCAATGTCCTGGAAGAAATTGGTAAGCTGATAACCTCAGAAAACCTAGCAACTCAGCTCCCCACCCGCCCCCACTCTTGTTCAAAGGTACATACTCTAAGACTTCTCTGAAGGGCAGCAGGAGCACAGAGGGGAGAGTAGAGATGAGAAACAGCCCCACGTGGCTACCGCCAGCGCTGCTTACCGAGCTGGTTATTGGCGGGAAGGGGAGCCCCACACCTTTCCGGGCGAGAATGTACACGATCCATGTTGTAATTATCATCTCTGGGCTTTCACCAGGCTTCCTTCTTGGCCCCCTCCTTCCATCAAAGTTGCCCAGGAATTCCTGTAAGACAGGGAGGTCATTGAAGGGAGGTGCCCGCCTGATTGGTTGACCAGTGGTGATGTGACAATGCCCTCCCTGCATTTCCAGGGTCAATGCAGAGATGGAAAAGAGAGGTCAGGAGGTTATTCCTTAGTGACAGTCATAGCTCAGAAATGGACAGATGAGCAATGGGGGCTAGGGCCCGAGCAGGACACAAAGGGGAAGTTACCCAAACCACGGATAGAGAACCTCAAGGTGCGGAGTTGACGACTGCTCACCCAGTCTTGAGCAATGCTAAAGCAAAAAGAGATTTCACAGATCAAAGAAACAAATTTGTGGCAAAATGACCTGGGGCTCTCTAGACATTCATTCAAAAACAATGCCATAGGTATTCCTTATTCTTATCTTTATATATTGGGGGGAAAGCTCTTGTTGTCCACCCAAAAAACATCAAAGATGAGCGGGCGAAATTCTCAATCAAGATGTCTTTTTATTTTTTGTCTACACAAGTGAGTCAAATCATTAAAACATAATCCAAACGGTAAGAGGTAATAGGGTCAGAAGTGAAAGTGCCATTTCTTTAAAGATCTTTCCTGATTATTCTATTAGGTTATTAAGTGTAAAATGCCCGACATCCTTAAGTACTAAGTTTGACAGTTGATATCTCTGACATTTCACTTTGACACCTCTTATTTTATTTTTATTGTGAAAGTACATCCCTAGTCTTTCAAAAGCACATTTTGGCTTGTGATTATCTTTCAAAAACTTTTTAGAGCAGTCTTTGTGAAACCATGGATAAGTCAAAAATTTGAGTTATTTTCAAATATGAGTTCTGTCATGAAACCAATGCAGCACAAACAACTCAAAATATCAATGGAGTGTTTAAGAAGGATGTGGCTAATGAATGCACAGTACAGGGATGGTTTGAGAAGTTCCATTCTGGCGATTTTAATCTTGAAAATGAGCCACATGGGCAACCTAAGACCTAGTTAGGTAATGATGAGCTGAAAGCTATAGTGGAAGTGAAACCATCTCAACCTAAGCGAGGATCGATGTTACTTTTCCAACAATATTGGACCATTTGAGACCAATGGGCAAGGTAAAGAAGCTGGATAGATGGGTACCACATGAATTAAACAAGTGTCAGAAGACAAATCGTCTTGAAGCTTGCCTTTCTTTGCTGTCACAACATAAAGGTGGACCATTTCTACACCATATTGTTACATGTGATGAAAAATGGATTCTTTTTGACATTCACAAGCATTCAGCACAATGGCCAGATAAAGCTGAAGTACTGAAACACGGTCAAAAACTGAATATTCATCAAAAAAAAAGCTAATGTCATCTGTTTGGTGGGCAGGGCTGGTATTATCCACTACAGCTTCACGAAACCTGGTCAATTGATTACAGCGGATGTCTACTGCAACCCACTGGATAAAATGATGAGGATGCTTGTGATTAAGCAGCTGAGATTGGTCAATAGAGACAGGCCAGTCCTCTTGCAAGACAACACTCGACCACTTGTTGCACAAACAATGCTGCTCAAACTACAGAGACTGGACTTGGAAACTCTGTCATCCACCGTATTCACCAGACTTTGCACCAACTGACTAGCACTTCTTCCAGGCTTTGGACCACTCCTTGCAAGGAAAAATATTCAATTCTCAACAAACTGTGGAAAAGGCCCTTTGCGATTTCATCGCCACTCGCTCTCCAAGCTTCTTCGCTACTGGCATAAACGAGCTACCGTTAAGATGGCAAAACCGTGTTGATAGTTTGGGGGCATACTTTGATTAATTGTACTGCTTCTTGTTTAAGACATAACAAACTACACTTTTGATTCTAAATTAGACATTTTGTATTTAATGACCTAATATATCAATTCACCCATGGTGAGCTGCCTTGAGGGAAGGACGGTAACGTGGAAACGGAAAGGGGATTGTGTTGCGACTTCAGAGTTGGGGGCAACAAATTGACAGGGGCTCTGATGGCCACTGTTCCCATCAAGAACCTCTGTCAGAAAACGGAAAGAAGTTCACAGTATCGTAAAGGACCCTAAGCAGATGTTCATCTGCTCTCAGAAATAGTTGTAGCTCAACCCTGAGACTATTCTCAAAGTCTCAGAAACCAGGATCATAACCATGTCTCTACCACTAGCTTGTTATGTGCCCTTGACCTAATCAGTCGTCTCTCTGGTCTGAGTTTCTTTGTCTTAAAATGAAAGGGATAAAATAGTGTCTCTAGTTTTCATCTAGCTCCATTTTCCCATTCTCATTCGTCGCAGGACTATAAAAAACCTTTTATGACTCTCGTCGATTCCCCTAATGTAGCCACTACGTCTCCTCACTCTCAGGAAATCACCTCAATTTTACATCATCCCCGTGTTGGCAGCATGGGCCAGGGCTCGGCTCTGCTGAGGGCTGAGGCAACACATAAACCTCCATATCAGAAAGGTTTATTTCCCACTCTCAAAGCAACTCTTCGGAGCAGTTGTGCTTCACATGGAGACTCGGAGATCCAGGATGGTCCATCCCGTGGCTCCACAATTGTCAGCGCGTGACCGCTACGATTGCTCGAGCAGGGGAAGAGAGCGCGTGGGGGAACCGAACTGGCCCTTCTGCGCTGCAGCCCAGAGGCTTCTATGTCATACTTAAAGGCTTTGCACCAGTACTAGAAGCTTTTACACTTTCATCTATGACCCATGTCAAATTAATTTTGTGTGTTGTGTAAAGAGTTAGGAATCACGCTCTACCTTTTTCATTCAGATATTCGTGTTGCCCCAGAACCATTCATTGAAAAGACCATCCTTATCCCATTGAATTGGAGGGTGCCTTTATTATGAACAGGTGACAATATATGTGTAGAGCTACTTCCGGACATCATTTTCTATTCTCTTGGACTATTTTTTGCATCAACAGCACTCTTTCTTAATTTTTATTTTATCGTTGGTCTTGATATCTAATAAATTCTGCTTTTTTATTCTTCTTCATGATTGTCTTGTCTATTCTAGGTCTTTTGCATTTCTATATGTATTCAAAATTAAATTGTCAATTTCTACAAAAAATCTTCTGGAATTTTGATTAATATTTTACTGAGTATGTACATCAGTAAATTGGACAGAATTATGTTTTTTATAAAAGTAAAATATCCAGCCTAGAACATGCTATATCCTTCCATTTATTTAGGTCTTCTTTAATTATATCAACAATGTTTTATAGTTTTCAGTATAGAAGATTTGCATATCTCTCAATAAATTTATTCCTAAATATTTGATATTTTAACACTACTTTTAACTGTATTTCTTAGTTCAGTTCTATTTCAACTATTTTTTGATAGTAAACAGAATATTTTATATTGCCTCTGTATCCAGCAACATTGTAAAATTCACTTATTCACAGCAATTGTTTATAGATTCTTTGGGCTCTTCTACATACACAATCATGTCATATGTGAATAATGATCATTTTTATTTCTTTCCAATTATTACAGTGTTTCTTTCTTGTTCTTGCACTATTGCCCTGGCTAGTATCATCAGTAAAATGTTGAATAGAAGTGATGAAAACAAGCTTTCCCTTATTTCTAATCTGAGAGGAAAAGTGCTCACAATCTGACTGCTAAATATGATACCTAGCTTTTTTGGTAGATTCTCTTCATCTAATTTAATAAGAGTCCTTCAATTCCTAGTTTGCTGAGACTTCTTGTCATGAAAGAGTGTTAAGACATCCAATTTTTTCTGCATCCATTGAGATGATCATATGATTTTTCTTTTGTTCTCTTATTACAATGCATTAAATTGACTGATTTTCAAATGTCAAACCAACATTAAATTTCTGTGACAAATCCAAGTTATTTAGAAGATTTACCGAGTCATCCCTCAGTATCTCTGGGGGGTTGGATCCAGGATTCACTGCAGATAACAAAATCCACAGATGCTGAAACCCTTTATGTAAAATAGTATATAAATAGTTGTTATACTGTATTGTTTAGGGAATAATGACAGAGAAAAAGTCTGTACATGTTCAGTATAGATGCAACCATCCTTTTTTTTTTTTTTTAATATTTTTGATCTGCAGTTGACGGAAACCATAGGTACAGAACCCATGGATACAGAGGGCCAACTGTGTACCTATATATGAATGAACACAAAGCTAGGTCATAAGTGACAGCAGCTTCTGCTTTGGTTTTTTGGATTTCTTGATCTTAGAGAAACTTGATGACTTCTCAGCAGTCCTGTAGTGAGGTCCACATGGAGACTAACGGAGCCCTCCCACCAACAGCCGTTATCAACTTGCCAGCCGTGTTGGAAGCAGACCTTTCAGGCTCAGGAAAGCCTTTATGTGACTACACATCAGCAAACATTCTGGCTGAAACTTCGTGAAAGACCCTAAGGCTGAACTACCCAGTTAAGCCGCTCCCGAATTCCTGATCCACAGAAACTGAGATAATAAATATTTATTGTTACTTGAAGTCACTAAGTTTAGGAGTAATTTGTTATGAAAAAATAGTTAAATATTACTAAATGTGTATATACACATTCTTTTGACTTTTTTAATTTTAACAATATATCTAGAACACTATTAATATTTCGTATGATTTCATAAAAATCTTCCTCATTCTTTTTACAGGTTATAGCACTACATTTTGTGCATGTGTTGTAGTTTGTTGAATGCACAATTGGGTGTTTCCAATATCTTGCAAATAATGCCATAATTAATAACCCTGTGTGTATTTGTTGTGGTGGTTATTAGAGGTGTAGCTTCAGGGAATATTCACAGAGGTAGGAGGCAATGTGTAATGTATTTGCAGTTTTGTTAGATATTGCTAGATTTCACCCCATGGGGCTGTACCATTTTTACTCCCACTGGCAACACATGAGCATGCCTATTTTCCTAGGGTGGCACCAATAGTATTTTATCAAATTTTTGAAATTTTGCCAATCTGATAGGTGAGAAATTATATCTCTGTGTAAGTTAATTTGCCCTTCTGAAATTACGAGGCAAGTTGAGTATTGAGTCATTTGTTCAAGAGCCATTTATATTTTTTTGTGAACCCTCTACATGTTTCGTCCATTTTTCAATTAAGCATTTAGTTCTTTTACTTTGCTTCTTGACGGTTCTTCTTGCATTACGTATACTAGTAGTCTATCATGATATATGTTGAAATATTTTCTCCCAGTTTATCACTTCTAACTTTTAGCCTTGTTTATGGTGTTTTGTCATGTAAAAAATTTCCTCATTTTTATGTAGTCAAATTTATTAATTTTTTAATTGCATCTGGATTTTGAGTCATAATGAAAAAGTTTTATTCAACTCCCCAAATTTTATAGGAATTTACCCAAGCTTTCTTCTAGTACTTGTGTGGATGCAATTTTTACATTTAGGTCTCCAATCCTATAGGAGTTTATTAAGAATATCAATTTACACTATGCATCAGTTATTGATTGCCTCAATAATGCTGCATTAAAAAGTAATGCCAGTGGCATATAACAAGTGTTTATTACTCATAAACTCTAGGAGTCATAAACACTTGGAAACATGGAATCCTACCTTTGGAATCAGCTAGGTGTCTCTCCTGATCTTGGCTAGGCTTGCCCGCATATCTGGGGATCAGCTGATCTGCAAAGGTGTCTGATATAGGCTGGTCCCAACTGCGGCAATTAGAGCAATGAGGCTCTGCTCCATGTCTTAGGACTCTTCCAGCGGGTTACCACGGTGTGTCCTCACAGCACTGGCAGAAGCACAAGACAGCAAGCCCGAAAATGCAGGCTCGCTTCAACAGCAGCCATATAACATCTGCTGACATGAAAACAGCCAAGGCTGATCAGGTGCAGGGTAGAGAGGGAAGGCACTAGAAAGCCACATGGCAAAGGGTTTGAGCACAGGAAGGGGTAAGAACTGAGGGCATCTCCGATACCCTACATCCTGAGATCGCCTAGATTTAGTTCATTCTAAATCTCTTCTTCTCATCTCAGGCTCCCTCAGTCTTCCTCACTCTGTATCTCCATTTCCTCACCCCACCTTTAACTTAGCCGTTGCAATTTCTCTCCCTCTCCTGATCTTTCTACCGCACCTGTTTTCAGAGGTTGCCAATGGGCTTTGCCAATCCAACATCATTTTTTGGTTCTTATTTTGTGTGACAAAACATGTTCGTTGAGCATAGATCTAAGTCAGACATTCTGCAGGCAGGGCACGTGTGCGCCAGAATCTCAACTGCCCCTCCTTCCCCGCCACCACTGTGGGGATCCAGCGATGGACTCCTGGCCTGCGGGCTTTTAGTTGGCTTCAGCCTGTGGGAACCCTTGGCAGGAGACTGGAGGCTGACAGAATAAGCAAGGTGTCTGCTCCCTTGGTTCCATACTTGTGAGGTCTGGTGCTGGCTGTAGCCCTTGTCACTGCTCCTCTCAAGGCGGCCTGCCCTACAGGACTACTCTTTCCCAATTATGGTGGCTGCTCCTTCTCTTCTTGCTTTCAGGCCTAGGAGGGTGACAGCCAGCCACTAATTGCCCTGGGTTCCTGTACTACCTACATGGTTTCTTCCCTCCCACACCTGTGAAAATTGTCCCCTTTTGCATAAATCACCCTCTGATTATCTGTTTCCTGTTGAAACCCCAACCGATCCAGTGTGGCACCATCCATCACTCCCCTCTCCCCCTGAGCACATCCCTCTGCACTCAGAACTTGGATATTATTCCTTCTGTTCATCTAACCAAATCCAGCAAGTTATACTGAGGCAGAGGGGAAGAAAATGGAGAGAGTCCCTGCCCCCTACCCTCTGAGATTCTGGGACTTGGGTGTTCCGACAGAAAACAAGGCAAGCAATGAAACAGACAGGGCCAGGACTTTTCGTAAGCTATGTGCGCTTCTCTCTAGCCTCTACAGCACAGCACTAACATCCGCCTCCTTCCACACTGGCACATGCCCATCTCTACCCACCCTGGTATTGGCAGCAGCAAGAGCAGGAAACACCCTGAGATACAAGGTCAGCCGTCCTGGAGTCCTTTGCTGAACATGGGCTCTTGAGTGCCCACTAGCAAGCAGCAACGATATCCAGGATCGATTCTGGAGATCACGCAAACACTCCAAGGATTCTGAGAACTGTAATAACAAGGGACCCTGGGAAAACCGGCCTTTCCATTTATGTGGCAGACAAGACACAAAGTCACTGAAACGTATGGTTCTAATGGAAAGTAACCCGATTTTTATCCCAGCTTATAAAGACATACAGGCAATATGTACGTGACCTTTCTCTTATATGTGACCTACTGACCACTTCCTTCTTCTTAGGCCCCCTTTTCTCTGCCTGCTCCTTAAACATTGGTGTCCCCAGGAGTCTATTCTTTTTATTTTCTATATAAATTTAGGGGGTACAAGTGCAATTCTGTTACATGAATATATTGAGTACTGGTGAGGTCTGGGCTGCTAGTGCATCCATCACTTAAGTAACGTACATTGTACCCAGTAAGTAATTTCTCATCACCCACCACCTCCCACCCTCTCACCCTTCCAAGTATCCAGTGTCTATCAATCCACACTCTATGTCCCTGTGTACACACTAGTTAGTTCCCACTCATAAGTGAGAACATGCAGTGTTTGACTTTCTGTGTCTGACTTGTTTCACTTAAGATAATGGCCTCTGGTTCCATCCACGCTGCTGCAAAAGACATACGATTTCATTCTTTTTATGGCCGAGTAGTATTCCAGTGTGTATACATACCACACTTTCTCCACCCAGTCCTCTGCTGAAGGACACTGGGTTGATTCTGTACCTTTACTACTGTGAACAGCGCTGCAGTAAACATATCAGGGCAGCGACCTTTTGGATGTAATGGCTTCTTTCCCTAGGATTCTCTTCTTGGCCACTGCCCACACTCTCTCCGTATACTCATAAGCAATCTCAACGACATCCATGATTTAACCTAAGGTTCCATTTGTTCTTCTTCTGAAAAACATGGACTTAGGGACAAGTGTTGGTAAAATCCCAGGGCCAGAGGAGGAACTTACTGGCTCCCAGAGAACACTTAGTGTGCGGAGATACCCGGACCCCAGGGGAAGACAGAACAGCCCACAGGACTGTGCCTCTCCTCTCTGTGCTCCAAGGAAGCAAAGCAAGCACTGAAACAGGGCCAGGACTTTACGTAAGCTGTGTGTGCTTCTATCTAGCCTGTGCCCAGGCAAGTGAGCTGAGTCTTCTCCCACCCACAGTGCCTTGAAATGGGTTGGAAACTGCCTGCTGCTGCTACGTTGCTAACACAAGAAGTCAAAAATGACTATTTGCAGAAACGCATGATTCAGAGACTATACCATCTAGGAATCTATTTAAGAAAAGAACTCGAGAAATGACTTTACTCTCAAAAACAAAATACAAATAGAGGTGATAGAGAAGAGAAAGTGGTGAGTAAAAAATACACACAAATCCATATATATGTACGTATATGCAAACATAGATATTTTATATACACATATAGGTAACTATGTATTGAAAATGAGCATCTGAGAGTGTGTATTCTAAGAAATAAGGATTCTTAAATAGAAGGAACCTACTTACTGCGAGATAAATTCTAATATATTCTAGTATATACTAAACTCTCTCAGCAAAACCTGGGTATTAGGATGGGAAGCAGAAGTAAAAATGTTCAAAGGTATCATGCACGTTGGGGAAGAGAAAAGTCTGGAAGTGAAAATTTCCTAAAGTCTCACCATATGCAAGGTGACAGAGCAGTCAGATAATTGAGTGTCTTGATGGAAGAAAAGGTTAGCATTTGCTATCACTCAATAGTGGTGAAGAAAATATGAGTTTGATTGAGTACTTGAAAATGGAACATTATCATTAATGGAATGTAAAATGACAGTTAAACTTCCAAATTTAATAAGGGGGTAAAAAAAGCAATTAATAGCAACTGAAAAATAAATAGCAAGCCAGCAAAAATAAGGAAAAGGAAAATAAGGAAACCACGAAATAAAATTAATAAAAAATACAAAATAAGATAGAATGCTATAGAAAGTGTAACAGTTGTTAATGTGAATGAACTGAATGCTCCTTTGTAAAACACACCATCAGATTGAGTTAAGAGAAGTTTTAGAAATATGCTATTTAGGGGGAAAAACAAAGTAGCAGCATATCTTAAACAAAAAACAAAGAAAGGTCGGAGAATTTCAGAGTTGGTAACAAGGCCAAACAGATAGCCTAGAAAGCCTCCTCCTCCAAAGTCTAGACTCCTGGATACACTGTAACAAGCATACTTCTGAGTACATAGCTGGGTTTGTAACTGCCAGTAGCCAAAAATGAAGAGAGGATTGGAACTCAGAGTCCTAAGCATGACCTGGTGCCCCAGGTGACCTGACAGAAAGCAGGGAAAGCGGAAGGGTCCAATCTTGTGAGAAAAGAGCACACTGTTAGCCCCTGGGGAGAGGTGTCAAACACATGGGCCTGGGGAAGGCAGACTGTTGGTCCTGACGTGAAGCCAGGGCCAGGGCCTCAGAGGCCCACATCCTCGGAGGAAGGACTCACACAAGGAGGCAGGGATGCTTGTCTGTCTTGATCTGAGCTCCGTATTTATTTAGGCCTTCTCTCTTCTCTCTCGATTAACTAATCTTACCATTTGACCCATAAGGGTCTTGCCCATTTTTCATTAGACTCCTTTTTATCTTATTTTGTTATTGCTGTTATCACTATTATAAAGGTACATTTTAAATCACTTTCTGTTGTTGCTGGTATAAAGATGCACCATCCCTCTTGGGTCCAGCAATCTTGCTTGGTTTTCTTGCTATTTCTAATAGTTTATCCATACATTCTCACAGATTTTCTGTATACATATTCCTATTATTTGAAGATAATAAAAGTTTTGTTTTACTTTCCAACTTTGTTTGTTTTTCACTTTTTTATTTCAAAATATTACAGGGGTACAAATGTTTTTGGTTACAAGGATCACTTTTGTAATGTTTGAGTCAGGGTTATAAGTGAGCCCATCACCCAATAGTGTTCACTGTATCTGTTAGGTAGGTTTTCACCCATTCCCTCCTCCCTCTCCACCCTGCTTGATTTCCCACCGCATTTTACTTCCCTCTGTGCACATGTGTGCTCATCGGTTAGTTCCAATTTAACAGTGAGTACATGCAGTGGTTGTTTTTACATTCTTTAGATACTTCACTTTGGACAATGGTCTCCACTTCCATCAAAATTGTTGCAAAAGGCATTAATTTATCCTTTTTTATGGCAGAGTAGTATTCCATGGTATACATAGACCATATTTTGTTAATTTACTCGTGAACTGATGGACACCTGGGTTGATTACACATCTTTGCAATTGTGAATTGTGCTGCTATAAACATTTGAGTGCAGGTGTCTTTTTGATAAAATGACTTCTTTTCCTTTGGGTAAATGCCCAGTAGTGGGATTTCTGGATCAAATGGTGGGTCTACTCCTAGTTTTTTGAGGAATCTCCATATTGTTTTCGATAGAGGTTGTACTAATTTGCAGTCCCACCAACAGTGTAAATGCGTTCCTTTCTCTCTGCATCCATGCCAGCATACATTGTTTTTGGACTTTTTAATAAAAGCCATTCTAACTGGTATAAGGTGATATTTCACTGCGGTTTTAATTTGCATTTCCCTGATGATTAGTGATGTTGAGCATTTTTTTATATGTTTATTGGCCATTCGTCTACCTTCATTTGAAAAGCTTCTGTTCATGTCTTTTGCCCACTTTTTAATGGGGTTGTTTGTTTTTTTCTTACTGATTTGGTTGAGTGTTTTGTAGATTCAGGCTATTAGCCTTTTATCAAATGTATAGCTTGCAAATATTTTCTCCCAATCTGTAGGTTTTCTATTTGCTCTGTTGATTATTTCCTTAGCTGTGCAGAAGCTTTTTAATTTAATCAAGTACCATTTATTTATTTTTGTTGTTGCTATGATTGCCACTGGGGTCTTCTTCATAAACTCTTTGCCTAGGCCAATATCTAGAAGAGTTTTTCCTACATTTTCTTATAGAAGTCTTATGTTTTCATGCCTTACATTTAAGTCTTTTATCCATCTTGAATTAATTTTTGTGACTGGTGAGAGATATGGATCCTGTTTCATTCTTCAACATGTGGCTATCCGGGTGTCCCAGGACCATTTACTGCACAGGGATTCTTTCTCCAGTGTATATTGTTGTCTGCTTTGTCAAAGATCAGTTGGCTATATATGGATGGTTTTCTATCTGGGTTCTCTCTTCTGTTCCATTGCTATGTCTCTATTTTTGTGCCAGTACCATGCTGTTTTGGTTACTATAACCTTGTAGTGCAGTTTGAGCCTTGGTAATGTGATGCCTCCAGATTTGTTCTTTTTGCTTAAGATTGCTTTGGCTAGTTGGGCTCTTTTCTGGTTCCAAACAAAGCATAGAATTATTTTTTCTAGAGCTGTGAAATATGGCATTGGTATTTTGATGGGGATTGCATTCAATCTGTAAATCACTTTGGGTAGTATGGACATTTTAGCAATATTGATTCTACCAATCCATGTTTGACTACGCTGGTTAGATTTCCTATAAAATATTTCATGGTGGAGTTGATGTCATTTCTTTTCTTATTCTGCACAGGCTTTACAAGGACTGCAGCTCCTGTTTCACCATGAATAATGACACCTTCTGTAGGCTTTTGGTAGATATCAAGTTCTGTGTCAGCATATTCTACCATCAGCCCCGGCTTCTCAAAGACAGCCACACCGAGCTGCTCGTCCACGCTGGGACCCTCTCACCAACATCTTTATCACCTTGGTGAATGGAGAATTCTCCAGCCCAGTAAAACAGCACAGTCCACTGGTGGGTTTTCTGGTCTTCTATAGCAGGTCTGTCCTGGCACACCGACCTCTCTAAGCCTTGGCAGCCTTCGTCCACAGTCCTCAAGAGAATTCCTATTCCATTTAATGTGGGCCATCACACGCAGCAGCTGTTAGAATTGCCTTGTGGGACCCTTGCAAGACTGTTAAATCCTGTATCACAGAGGCATGCCCCCATATTAATGCTCCCCTGAAAAGCTTTCTATTCCAGCCTCCTTGAGCCAGCAGGGCCCACTCCTGGGCATACTCCCCCATCCCTGCCCAGGACACATCAGCCAGGCCCTGCAGCTCCTTGAGGAAATCCCTCTCCTCCCTTGGCAGACTCAATACTGGCCCAGGGCGGTTGCGGGGGGCGGAGGGTGGGTGGTTGCACTGAGGCTTGACTTTTGTTTGTCTAAATGATAAGAAGAGACACAAGAAGGGACACACAGGGCAACCACTGAGAAGTCAAGAATTTCTTGTAAGAGGCCTGCCTCATTTGAGGCATCTGCTTGTTCTTCAAGCAAGGAGGGCTTCTGTCTTCCAGGAAAGGGGAATGGCCATTGCTGCAGGACCAGAGGTTTCAGGACAATCAGAAGGTTCAAGGTCTTCCAACACATTCATCTCTACACTCCCATCCCAGGCCATGGGCTCCAGGTCCTTTCCTACCAGAGCCATGACTTTGGCATGGGAGACTCACCCAGTCTGAGATCAGCCTTCCCCCAAATTCTGCCACTCTTACAATTAAGTCCTGGGTCTGTCTTCAGCTTTGTCTGCCCTTCTGCGCATGGGAGGGTCTCTTTAAAGCTGCCAAGGAGGCATTCTTACTCTCACTTTGTGTTAAATCGGTGATTGACTGTCTTGATCCCACATTTTCTCTCTTCAAAGCATCAATGGCATTCTGTGACAGCCACTCAATTCCACAGTTCCTGTAAGTATTCTTTCTCCAGTATCTCTCAAATGTAAGATATTCTATGAACAAGCACATCCCTTTCACCTGTACCTTACCTCAGTTCTGCATAGGTGACAATCTTAGCAATTGCACCATTAGCACATGCCAGGGACTGTTACTACTGAACCTACCACTATGATGGGGTCCTACTGCCAGCCAGTTGGCAGGTGGCCCAACTCCAGAATTCTGTCCTTAGAGTCCGCTGGCAGCAGGCCTTAGCATGGGTTTCCTACATGCAGAGCCTAAGATGGGCAATTGCGGGGGGCAGGGTGCGCTTTATTGTGGGAATAGTCTTCAAGAAAAAAGGTACAAGGAAGCGAGGAGAGCTAGACAAGTTTGGAAAAAGAAGTGATCAAGGATGCAGTCTCAGGTGAATTCCAGCCTTGGCCTAGTCCTGGGAAGCACCATAGGGGGCTCCCTCTTAAGGCAAGTGGAGGTCTTTTATATCCCTGTGTCAGCCGTTGGCTGAGCGTCACCCTGGGGGAGGGGCATATGACCTCTTGGGCAAGGAGGCTCGTATCATTTGAGGACACCTCTCCAGCCACGGGGAACCTGTGAGCCATTAGCCACCAACATTCCAAGAAGCTGGGGCTCGGCACACCCGCCCCATAGAGGGGCTGTGGGTGGGGCACTGCAGCCCCCACTGTGTCCTAAAGCCTGGAGCAATGCCCTGGGAAATGTCCCCTCAGTGAACAGCAAATTCCTTTGCACCATCATAACTTCCCCTCTGCCTCTCAGCCCTAGAATAGTCAATGGTCACTGTCTCCACTTGCTCCTCAACTGGCTCCAGGTGGACGTCTGTCCCCACCGCTCCACCAAGGCCGCCCTGGTCAGCCCCGTCAGTGCTGTATTTCCCTTTCCTGCACCCAGTGGCTGGGATGCACCTCCTCTTCTCCATCCGCCCCCCTCCCTAGGACTAAACACATCTCTCGGGGACAATTTCCTAACCCCTACCTCCACCCCGGTCTCCCTCTGGGATTCCAGGCTTACGAATCCAGTGACATCAGACCCGGCATCTCCAGTGGGAAGGTTAGTGATCCTTTCAGACTTCTGAGAGGACACCTCCTCTTCCCTCCGTCCTCTCCTTCTCTGTTGCTCAGGTCCTTGCTTGGGCTACGAGTCATTCTTGATTCCTCTGTCCCCTCACCTCTCACGTCAAGGCTTCCGGCAAGCCTGCCTACTCGCCTACAGACAGATCCAAACCAGCCTTCCCTCCATCGCC
>RJWJ010025563.1:0-23657 GCA_004363605.1 Indri indri | reverse complement strand
GAGGGGCGAGGGGGAGGAGGGGACGGATATATGCATACACAAAGGGCGCAATGCGCACCATCCGAGAGATGGACACGCTTGGGACTGGGACTTGGGGAGAAGGGGGGGGAAGGGCAACATACGTAACCTAAACATCTGTACCCCTATAATAACAAACAATTTAAAAAAAAGATGGATTTTCTAAAATTATTAAATCTTCAGACAGAAAGACAAAGGTTAATACTAAATTTCAGCAATTAAAGAACATCTCATGTAGCTCAAAGCAAACTTGGTTTCAATATTTAATGATCGGTTTGTATTTTGTGAGTAACAGAAATGTCTCCTCAATAAAACCATGTTTTGCATACTGTAGTTTGTATTAGCTTGGAAAAGAACTGTTGGGATATATACTTAAAGACCAATTCTATTATTTTATTTTACTTTAAAACTTAAGTATTTTTGTTAGAATGTAAGCATATTTTCTTTCAGTTTTGTGAATTAGAACACCATTGAATTTTGGCATACAATGACACAGTATTCCTTTTTTTTCTAAATGCATTGAAAGAAAGTTTATTTGTAATTCTGGCCAGAAAAATATACTATGAGCTTCTAAGCCAGGGTGCTGGAGGGATTCGGCTAGTAGAGGCAGCCTACCACCAGCCAACCATCACATCTTAGGAGTGTCATTGTTCTCACCTTATTTCAAATCATCTATTTCTCATGACAAGCCTAGTTTTAGCACCAATTATGAGAAAAATAAAACAAGTAAGGTTTATGCTACAGAGTGTTCAATAAATATTTGCTGAATAAATAAATTAATGAATAAATAAATACTACACAGCATACGAATTCCTTTGGGGAAAAAAATCCGTAATAAAGCCCTTGTACTTTCTCTGTCTTTTTAAAACCACCTCCAACCAGTGCCATTATTTTTCACTTTACTGAGTGAGGACTTTGAGGGAAACCCAGATAGGAAAAGGTCAACATGAAGGATATGATTGAGTTCTAAGGAATATCAAGAAAAGAATTTACGATAGGGACTTTTCAAAATGTGAAAATCTTGGCAACATAAGTAAAGCAGAAAGAAAAATTATGAGTCAATAATAATATTAAATATTTGTTTTTTTCTTGCTGATTTGTTTGGCTTCCTTGAAGATTCTGGATATAATTCTTTGTTGGTTAAAAAGTGAGCAAACAACATGAACAGACATTTTTCAACAGAAAATATGCAAGTGGCCAGCAAACATATGAAAAATGTTCAACATTACTAATCATTAGTGAAATGAAAATTAAAACTGTTGTGAGATATAACCTTACCCTGTCAGAATGGCTATTAAGAAATGTCAAAAAACAAAAGATGTCATCATGGATGTAATGAAAGGGGAACGCTTATACACGGTTGGTGGGAATGTAAATTAGTACAGCTCTATGGAGCTTCCTCAAAGAACTAAAAATATATGTAATATTTGATCCAGGAATCCCGCTACTGGGTACATACCCAAAGGGAAAAAAGTCATTATATCAAAAAGACACATGCACTGTTATGTTTGTTGCAGCACAATTCATAATTGCATATATGGACTCAAGTGAAGCATCCATCAGCTGATAAGTGGATAAAGAAAATGCAGAGTGTGTACATACACACAAAAACAGACACACACAGACACACACACACACACACACACACCATAGGATACTACTCAGCCATCAAAAATGAAACAATGTCTTTTGCAGGAACTGGGATAGAACTGGAGGCCATTATCTTACATGAAGTCTCTCAGGAATGGAAAAACAAATACTGCACGTACTCACTTATAAATGGGAGCTAAACAATGGGTATGCATGGTCACACAGAGTGGTATAATGGAGTGTGGAGACTCCAAGAGGAAAGGTGAGGAGCGGGGGTGTGGAGTTAAAAATTACCTATCAGGTACAATGTACACTATTTTGGTGACATGTACACTTAAAGCCCTGATTTCACCACAATACAATCCATCCATGTAACAAAAAAACACTTGTACTTCCTAAATCTATCAAAATTTTAAAAAAATAATAATATCGAATAATTTCATTTTAATATGATTTTTGTATTACTTTATTTTTTTAGAATGAGAAGAATAAATGAACTAATATTACCCAATGGCACATTCCACCACAATGTGTTGGCTTCCATATATCTGAATTTTAGCAATGTCTTTTAAAGAAGCCAGAGAGTTAGGATGGATTTAGCTTAACTACATTACTCAAAGGTATCATGAAAGGATTCACATTATCTCTTGAGAAACATTTTTAGATAACATATATGGCAAAGAATTGTTGCCTATAGTACATGAAAAATCTAAAAAGTTTAAAGATCCAAACATAAAAAAGTTTTCAAAGTACTTATACGAGTAAATTGTTTAAGAAGAAATAGAGGATCAATAAGCTGGACCAATATTTAATAATAAAATTCAAATCATATGCCAAGACACAATATTTGTCAAAAATTTTAATTCAAAAGGGTTAAAAGTAAGGCTAATATCAGGATGTTAGAGAAAGAAAGAAAGAAGAAAGAAAAGAAAGAAAGAGAAAGGAAGAAAGAAAGGAGGGAGGGAAGTGGAAGGAAAGAGAGAGGGAAAGTTCTACATGGTAAGAGATGTGTCCCAGCCAGGCACATAAATTTGCATAAAGTGTTTTCAAATGCATGAATATTCCCTACTTAACACATACAGTCCTTCCTGAACTAAATAGTGAATTGAAATTTCACAGTCATGGTGAATAGTATACATTGTATGTTCGTGTCACATTAGTCTTAATGAATCTGAATTATTACAAATTTTTCATTTTGAAAAAATAAAAAGAAGACAGATTGTAAGATCAATATCCACCCATTGTTCTCACATATCTTCTCACCCCCAGGTCTCTTAAGTGTCTTTGCCTACCAGTACTGGGACCATAAGGAATAGGTTTCTTTTGGATTGTTTAAACATTTATCCAACTAATCATGAAGTCATCTTAAAACGTAGTGGTATATTCTATCCTGTAGTCATATTTTATTTAAAATTCTCTGTGACATTAACCTGGTGCTTACCAGCTTGTAAATCTTTGAAGGTAAGAATTATGTCTTTTCATGTCCTGTAGAATTTGGCTTTACCTAATTCTTTCATAGAGCCAAGAACAATACCTGGAACATTTAAAAAATGGAATCCTGGCTGAATGTTAAATGAATGAATTAGAATCATTTACATTAATATAAAGACGCAAATAGACTAAAGTCAGATGGCCTGAAATTTTATTTCAAGTCTCTGTTCCGTAGCTTATTAGCTGTGCCACCTTGGGCATTACTTAATCTCCCTTTCCCTAAATGACCTCATTTGTAAAATGGGGTACCTGAGTGCCTATTACATAGAATGGCTGGGCAGAATATTATATATATATGTGTAATATATTAAACATACTAATCATATATCTATATATTATAATATGTTATATATTGTTACATACGTATTTATACATATATAAATATCACATATAGTAAGATATATAATTGGTATTATATACTATAACACATATAATAATATATGCATATATAATAATGTATACAATACACACATTACTTGGAATAGCTGGCATATAATAAACACCGTATAAAGGTTAATTACTGTTTTTCATTTATTTTTGTTGCTGATATCATTGTTGTTTTTATTATCATATAGTTTCCTTAATATTACCTAATCATAACTTGAATCAAGGCAAAAAAAGGGGGCATCTGCAATGGTAATGAAAATGAGAGGTTATGGCTTTGTCCCTAATCCATCAGGAAGACAGATTCATAATTTGTAACATTGCATAATGTGATATTTAATGGTCGCATACCATTGCTTCTCAGTATAGGTGTCACAAAGGGCTTTGGCTGTGGGCTAAAAGTGCTGGGCACACTCCACTACTCTATCTGCTAGATATGCTGGATCACAAATATGTTAGAGTAGCAATGGAAAATTGGGATGACTTTAGGAAAAATTTCAAGTAGTATCTGTGCTCCTTGGAATGGAAAACCACAAGCCCTTTGGCTTACTTAATGATTTGCAGAACCTGTGCTTTAACTCCATTCTGGGACATAACAGATAAATATACAGGCTCAGTGGTTCAGATCTTGCTGAGGTGGCTTTTGGATTGGCAGGGGAAACATCCCAGTGAGAAGAGTTAGTGCCCCTATAACTTCATGCAACCCGGATCCTGCTCTGGTGACCAGCCTTGACTTGACCTAGGATGGGGCACCAGGGAGCAACCCCCAATTTACTGTCTGGCATCTCTTTTGTCCTACTTAGTTAAATTGTGACATTTACCTGAGCTTAGTAAGTATCATTTACCACTGTGAAAACAGGTCCTTATGTCTCATTTCTGTTGACCCCCACTTATAGCAAGCTTTCCCTCTTTCTGTTTCAATGTAGCACCCTATGATTTAGACTTTGCATTCTGTGCCAAAGGTTTTACGTTCAATATTAAAGGAAAGAAGCCCCTGTGCAGTTAAAATTTTAAACAACTAGTCTACTAACACAAGTAAAAATATATCACATGGGAGAGGCACATAATTTCTGAAAAATAATTCACACCTTAATTCTAGTTTTCTGTATTGATCTAAAGACACAGAGAGGAATGGATGAACGGTCGTGGAAAGTCTCGGATTTAGATGCTGTAGCATTTATTTACACTCACTGGGCTCTATTTCATCTAGCTGCAAATCAGGCTTGAGATGAAAAGGTGATTCCCTACCACACAGACATCAAAATATTAGGGTCTAGAAAAATAACCATGTGGAAGCAATTTTAAAACTATAATGATTTATATAGATGCAAGAAGATGTTACTGTTCTTGTTACTCTGAGTGATAACTAATGGAAAAACACAAGGATAAACACAGTAATACTTAACATTTTTGTTTCCTTTATAGAAATGACCCTAAAAGATACACATTTATTAACTCAAAGTGCCCAAATATATTATTGCATTGTTATATCTATAAAAGCTTTTTGTATTTTCTTTAAATTATTTTTTTATTCACATTAGTCTTAATGTTTCCTATTTCTGAACAATTGAAATTATGACAATTTTAATTGAAAGGATAAGGCAATATAACTCACAAGCCATAAATTTAGACATCTATAAACATTTTATGGTACAAATTTGGATATGTATATATAATTAAATGCATAAATAAACCATAGTACCAGCTTTAGGAAGCTTTTACTGATTATTACTGACCAGATTTTAGAAAAACATTAATTTTACAGATAGAGAGATGGATGATTGAGGAAGTTTAGTGATTTTTGCAAGGTCATGGAATGAATAGCAAGGTCAGGATACTGTATCCTGACAGGTGCAATGGTGGTGTGCTCTGTGAATTTGTCAAAGCCACCAAACATCTGTCTTAGTTTTTCCAAATATAAAATTTAAATAATAGTATCTACTTGAGAGGGACCCTTCACGTTTTTGCTTTGAAGATGAGAGGTTCTCCACAATAAAATCATATTTTTATGCTTTGCTCTTTTGTCCAGTACTTACTTTATTTTAATATAACATAATTTAGCAGCATTGAGGTTATTAAATGGGTCAATTTAAATCTGACTCAAACCGTACAAAAGCAAATTATGTAACCAAAATGTATATACCCTTGTAATATTCTGAAGTAAAAAAATGAAATCAATTTAAATCTCAATGCTGTACAGTTTCCACTGAATTTACTTGAGTGTTAGGTTTGGCATTGATTTAACACGTGCTGGTTTTGGAAGCTTAGGGTGAAAACAATGAGGCAATTTGTATGTATTGAAGACAATGATGAAAATAGAATTTACCTTTAAATTCATTTTTATTAATATGTATTTCCCTTCCATTTTTTTTCTTCCTAGGTATTTTATTTTCTTACTACTCTTGGAAAAATTTACCTTCAAATAATACCCCATGTTTAGCGCATATAATAGGTCTCCAATGAATATCCGTTGAATGCATGAGTATTCCAAACTGTCACTCAACCTATCCATACTATTTCAAATTCAGCTCAAATGTACTTTCATCATTAAATGTTCAAAAAATTATCCTTCTCTCCTGCCTGAGCTCTAAAGACAGCTGCTTTTTATTCCTTACTTGTCATTCAAGTCACTCATTTGCTGAATTATTATTTCAGACTTAAAGTTGCACCCTTAGGCTTACAGACTAATGGAAGAGAAAGACGTGTGAATCAGTAATTATAATGTAGTTTAGTAAGTTCTATTATAGGTATGTCTAAAGTACTGTGGAAATGAGGTGGATGGTGGGACAGTAATTTCCTGATATACATATGAAAGCTCCATGGAGGACAGGCCACGTGAGCTGTACCTTGTTGAATAAGAAGAATTTAAACAAATGAAAACTGGCGGGAAATTCTTTCCATTCAGGTCATTAAAAGAAGGCAGCCTGGGGATAGTGTGACTCTTTTGAATTTCCTGCTAATTATATAATTTTCTTCCATACCATGTGGAGACATGGTATTCTCCCCACTCACCTTCTTCTCATTGTCTATCATTTTCTGTCTTTATTTCTTTCCCTTTCCATCTTTAATTTTTTCCTCCTTTCTTATTTTTTTATCACTTTGAAAGAAGATATTAAGCTGTTTTCTAAACACAAATCTCTTTCTGCCATGGAATCATGAATTTGAGGAGGGTATTGGCTGTGTGGAATTTAGTGGTATATGTTTCTACCTCTCTTCTGTCACACAATATATCTCAAATTCTCAAAAACAGTATAGGAACCATATCACAATTTTAACTTTACAATATATTGTTGATTTTTCCTCCTCTTCTGGATTTTGACCTTGACAGGAAGTACTTATATTATCTCTTTGCTTTGTACTTTTCCTGATCAAAGCAGGTACTTGACATTTGCTGATTAAAGGACTTATTTTTGTTCTTGCATTGCACCTAGGAACTTAGCAACACTTTTATGATTGGTTTAAATTTTTTAAAAGCGGTAAAAGAGGTGCTGCAAAATCATGTCAATTGTTGCAATAAGAAATGAGATTAAATTAGCCAAAACCCATTACAATAGCAATTTATAAAAGGTTTCTGATCAAACAAACATTTATCCCTGCATTGGTTTGCTAAGCCCATAAAAAAACTACCATGGGCTAGTAGCTTAAACTACAAAAACTTATTTTCTTACTATTCTAGAAGCTAGATCAAGGCATTGGTGGGGTTGGTTCTCCTAAGGGCCTCCCTCTGTGTATGTCTCTCCTAATATCCTCTTCTTACAAGGACACAAGTCACATTGAATTAGGTTTCACCCCAGTGACTTCATTAAACTTTACCTCTTTATATACTATACCCTTTCTCCAAATACAATCACATTCTCAAATACTGGGGCTTAGAACTTCAACCTGTAAATTTTGGAGGTGGACACAATTCAGCCCGTAACACTCTCATTCAGAAGAAAGAAAACTTTCAGACCTTTCTGAGAGCACCCTAGAAATAGAACAAAAGTGACTGACTTCCTTGGAAGTTTCTGTAAGGAGGAGCAATGACTGTAGAACTGGCTGGAAAAAAAAATCACATGATAGAATGAGGTTAATTGGAAAACATTATTGGGCAGTAAATGACATTGTTGTATGGTAGTTACATTAGGAATATTAAAGGAAGAAGTGAAGGCCAGAATTCATGGTTTTATTTGTTTGGTAGCAACATGATCTCTGCTGTTTCTCTGTAGCAAGACTTTAATCTTTTTTGCTGCCTACCCAGCTATCTCCTTCTCCCCCGCCATGCCTTTGATTATATTCATGTTGCTTTGTAAATGATTTTTAAGTGATTTTAATACTTATTTTATTTCACTAGATGCAACTGGTCCAAGTGTCTAGTAATGACTGAGGACACAAGAGTCATCTCCAAGGACAACAGCAGGAAGGGGACTAGTCTAGTTTTGGCTAGGGTGAACAGTAGGTGGAAGACAGGGATTATGAAAGGCAGCAGCTGAGAATGTGAAGAGAAGTATGTTTACCCATGACAGCTTGAACAAAGAAAGTGTGCTGGAAATTGAGGACAATTGGTCATTTACTCTATCTACACTCGTACTGGGTACCTTAGGAAGAATCAACAAGACTTGGGAAAAGAAAACACTTGGACATAGCCTTGTTACATGTATTTTATTCCCTGTGATAGCTCACCATGCCTCATTATTAGTTTATATACTAGCTTAAAATATTCAGTAGTGGGTGGTAATACAGACAGTAAAAGTAATATTCACAGATTTATTAGAAATCAACTTGGGCATGTAGAGGATTGAAAATTGAAACATAAAATAACTACAAAATCTCCAAGGTTTCCAACTAGGCTTTTTAATGTGTTGATTAGCCTTAGTTTCAGTGTAATGGAAGCTTGGCAAAATCGGTTTTATGATTCCTTCTCACCCAGAATATAAAAAGAAAGTATAAGCTATTTTTTTTAAATGCAACTTATGGATCACCATACAGCAGTAGATACCACTGAAATATTGAAATGTTACTGGATTTGAGAAAGTATATTTGGAGGAGACATGATGAAAACTGACTTTTTATCAGCTTTTATTTGTGGTGACCATATTAGTTTACCTTAAACTTTCAAAAGGTCATTCAACAAATACAAATTAATCATTTATATGTGCCAAGCTCCAGGGAAACATAAAGACAAACCAAAGAGTTCAAAATTTAAAGAAACAATAAACATTTCAGTGCAGGTGACTTTTGATAAAATGACTTCTTTTGCTTTGGGTAAATACCCTGTAATGGGGTTGGTGGATCAAATTGCATGTCTACTTCAACTTCTTTCAGAAATTCCCATAATGTTTTCTGTAGGGCTTTTACTAAGTTGAAGTCCCACCAACAGTGTATAAGCATTCTTTTCATTCTCTATTCGTGTCAGCATCTATTTTTTTTTTTTTTTTTTTTTTGGAATTTTAATAGAAGCCATTCTAACAGGAGTAAGCCAATATCACATTGTGGTTTTAAATTGCATTTCCCTGTTAATTAGTGACATTGAGCATTTTTTCATATGTTTTTTGGCCATTTTTCTATATTCTTTTGAAAAACTTTCTGTTCATGTATTTTGCCCACTTTTTAATAGGATTGTTTACTTCTTGCTGATTTGGTTTTTTCTGTTGTTTTTTTTTTTTGTTTTTTTTTTTTTTGGTAGATTCTGGATATTAACCCTTTCTCAGACATATGGATTGTGAATATGTTCTCCCATTCTGTAGGTTGTATATTTGCTCTGTAGATTATTGCAACACAATTCACAATCACAAAGAAGTGCAATCAACCCAAGTGCCCATTAATTCATGAATGGTTTAACAAAATGTGGTATACATGTATCATGGAGTACTACTCAGCCATAAAAAAGGATGAATTAATGCCTTTTGCTGCAATTTGGGAGGAACCAGAGATCATTATTCTCAGCAAAGTATCTCAGGAATGGAAAAACAGTTTTCCTTGTTGCAGTGGACGGGAAGTGAAAAGGAAGTATAAGCGTCTGAATGGTAGAAAGCCAGCTCTCCAGCCTCTTGTGACACTCTCTTTGGAGGAGAACCCCACAGAGAATGTCCAAACTCTGGGATCATCCAAGTTCTCCCCACTATTTTGTGTTGCCACCATGCTTGGCCTTGTGGGGGTGGAAAAGCCTCCACAAAACTTGGTAGACTGCTGGTCACTGAAAGTACATGGTGGAGAGAGGGGTCCCCTCTTGCCACTTCCCTGGGTTCCAAGCCTCTCTGGGTTTGATCCTCACCAATATCATATTTCCTTTACCTTTTTCCTTTTCTGCTTTGCAATTTTCCTTCATCAGATCCCTAGCAGGCTCCAGCACTTCTCTCTATGAGCTGCACCTGAGTTTTGTCTCCTCTCCCCTCTCTTTTATCTGAAATCCTACCTATACTCTGGGATGATTCAGCAAGCAATGTCTCGGCCATCTTGACCCCTCTCCTTAGAATTCTTGCTAGATTACCAAGAATAGAAGAAAAAGGACTCAAATGAGTTCAATCAGAAATAAAAAAGGTGACATTGCAATTGATACTGCAGAAATACAAAACATTATCTATGCATACTATGTAAACCTCTATGTGCATAAATAAGAGAAAATAGAGGAAATTGACAACCTCTCAAGACTAAACCAGGAAGAAATAGAACTCTGGAACAGGCCAATTGCAACCAGTGAGATTGAATCAGTAATAAAAATTTCCCAAGAGAAACAACAACAAAAAATTTGGACCAGATGGATTCACAGCCAAAATCTATCAGACCTACAAAGAAGACCTGGTACTGATAGTACAGAAATTATAATATAATATTGAGAAGGAAGGAATCCTCCCAAACTCATTCTGTGAAGTGAGTATCACCTTGACACCAAAGCAAGGAAAGGACACTACAAAAAAAAAAGAAAACTATAGACCATTATTCCTTATAAATGCAAATGTAAAAATCCTCAATAAAACACTAACAAACTGGATTCAATATCATATCGAAAGAATAATCCACCAGGACCAAGTAGGTTTCATCCCAGGGATGCAAGGATGGTTCAACATATGTAAATCAATGCATGTGATTCACTACATAAAGAAAAGGAAAAACAACAATCATATGATCATCTCAATAGATGCAGAAAAAGTATTTGACAAAATCCAGCATCCTTTCATGATAAAAGCCTCAACAAACTAGGCATAGAAGGAACATATCTCAGAATTATAAAGCTATACATGACAAACCCACAAACAACATCATACAGAATGAGGAAAAGTTGAAAGCATCTGCCCTAGGAGCTGGAACAAGACAAGAATGCACACTGTCACCACTCCTATTAAACATAGGGCTAGAAGTTCTAGCCAGGGCAATCAAGCAAGAGAAAAATATTAAGGGTATCCAAATTAGTAAACAGGAGGTCAACCTATCACTCTTTGCTGATGATATGTTCTTGCATCTAGAAAAACCAAAAGATTACACCAAGAGTCTCCTTGAGTTAATAAATATATTCAGTAAAGTCTCAGGATACAGAGTCAATGTACAAAAATCAGTAGCATTACTATATATTAATAACAGTCAAACCAAGAGTCAAATCAAAGACTCAATACTATTGTCAATATCTACAAAGAAAATAAAATACCTAGGAATATACTCAATCAAGGAGGTGAAAGATCTCTATGAGAAGAACTTTGAAACTCAAATAACCCCATTGAAAAGTTGACAAAGGACATGAACAGAAAATTTTCAAAAGAAGACAGACTAATGGCCAACAGTCATATGAGAAAATGCTCAATATTTCTGATCATCATGGAAATGCAAATCACAACCACGATGAGATATCACTTATCTCCAGTGAGAATGGCCTTTATCAAAAAGTCCCCAAACAATAAATGTTGCCATGGATGCAGAGAGATAGAAACACTCATGCACTGCTGTTGGGACTGCAAACTAGTACAACCTCTGTGGAAAGCAATATGGAGATACCTCAAAGAGCTACAAGTAGAACTACCATTTGATCCAGCAATCTCCCTACTGCATATTTACCCAAAGGAAAAAAAAAAAGACATTCTATAAAAAAGACATCTGCACTAGAATGTTTATAGCAACACAATTCACAATTGCAAAGATGTGGAAACAACCAAGTGCCCATCAATACATGAGTGGATTAATAAAATGTGGTATATGTACACATGCAGTAATACTCAGCCATGAAAAAGATGAATTCATACCTTTTGCTGCAATCTGGATAGAACTGGAGACCATTATCCTAAGAGAAGTATCACAGGAATGGAAAAACAAACACCACCTGTACTCACTATTAAACTGGAACTAAATGATGAGCACACAAGTACACAGATGGAAGTTTTAATAAAACTCCATGGGAACCAACCGGTGGGGAGGAGGAGGAGGGGAGTGGAATAAACCAACCTAATGTGTACTATGAGCACTATTTGAGTGATAGGCAGACCTATAGCCAGAACTCAAACATTACAAAAATGATCCATGTAATCTAATAAATTGGTACACCCTTAATATTTTGAAATAAAAAAAAAAATGGATAAACTAACACCACATGTACTCTCTAATAAACTGGAACTAACTCATGGTATACAAGTGCACAGAGGGAAGTAAAAGTCTTAGGAAATCAAGCAGGTGAAGAGGGGAGGAAAGGGAGGGGCAAAATACCCGTAAGGGGTGCAACGAACACAATTCTGGTTATGGGCACATTTACAGCCCTCATTCAAGCCATGTATGAAAAACATGTGTACCCTCTTAATATTTTGAAGTTTAAAAAAATTTAAAGAAACAAAATGTTAAAAAATTCCATGGAAAAACAGTGAAGGAGGATGTGAATTCTACCTTTGGGAAGAAAGGTAGAGCAATTTTCACAGAAGTATGACATATAATTCATACCATAAAGTATGAATAGTTCACAGAAACTCAAGCTGAGGATAAATGTCCCCATAAAGGCAACTAGAGTACCAAAAGTTCAGAAGCAGGAGAAATCCATACATATGTATGTGTGCGTGTGTGTGTGTGTGTGTGTGTGTGTGTTTGTGCATGAGATGCTAAGGGGATTGGATTTTACATATAGACAGAGGGAAGACAATAATAATTTTTACCAAAGAGCACGGAATAGTATAATCTCATAGGGTTAACCTAAAAAGACTGGAGAAACCAACTGGAGAGCTGCTGCCATTATCCAAACAGAAGGTAATTGGTCATGAGAGAAAACCATGGTAAGGAAGGGGAGGAAGAAACAGATTCAGGTCATTAGATTCAAATTCATTCAAGATCCTTGGTAATCAATGGCACCTTAGATCTCTAATGGTAAAATGGGTCAGTGGTGTAAAAATCACTTAGAAATGATTTATTGTAATCATCGTGAATGTGGTTTTCCACTTCAATGGAGAATATTGCCTATACAATCAGTAGCTAGAAGAACAGTGGAAGAGTCTAGAAGTTCAGCTTGTTGCAACTAATATTTACTGGGCTTTGTTCTAGGCAGTTGGTGAATGGCAATATATTAGAACAGTGATTCCTGATTATAAAAATTTATAGTCGGGAGGACCTAACCAGTTACTTCTAGAATCTTGCATTTTTATAGCATTTTTCTCTCCTATCTCCAAATCCCAGTGATATATTTGTTAAGACAAATTTAGTCTTTAATCAGCATGCAAGGGCAAGAAAAGATTCATATTAATTATATTACCTCTGAATCCCCTTGCAGCTGAAAGATCCCTTAGTCCATTCAGATTCTGTTCTGAATTATTTGCCCTTACAGAGCAAAAATTGATATCTCCCATCATATTTCGTTCAATTTGGGGACATTTATTTGAAATTAGAATCCATATATGAATATGTATAGCCTTTCCTTTTCCTACTTCCCCTGTGATCTTAATTTAAAAAGTTCTTATGAACCCTAAGATTTTTCCTCGGGCTGAATAAACTCTAAGCTGCCAACTGCTCCCCAAAACACATGGATGAAAGACCCCACATCCTCTCTGGTCACTCTTTTCTGGACTACCTATGCTGCATTTGCCTGTACTGTATATCATCTTGGAACTGTGGCTTTTAAGATGTAATCAACTTCCAAGCATTTAATCCAGGTGAGGTAGAGCTGTATGCTAATCTCTATCATCATAGATAGCATCATGCGTACAGCTTCACTCTTCTAAACCACTACCACAATTCACAGTCTTCTTTGGCAATACAGGTAAAGTTCATGATGTAGATTCTTCTCTCAAAGATGTTTTTTTTGCTTTGGTGCAAACGCCACCATTTTTAATTTACTGTCACCAAGTGCTAGACTTTTTGATAAAATATAAATAGATTGACAATATGAAAAACAATTCTAGTATGTGCTCTATGACTTTAAAAACAAAATAATTACATTTACTTAAGGTTTCTATATTTCAAAAACACAAATCAATACAGTAGTCTAATTCAGTACATTGAATGCACCAAGAACTCAATAAATGTTTGTTTATTAATATTTCCTATTTGGACAAAAAATATCACTTTACATATAGATATTAGAGTAATCACAGAGATTTAAATTGTGGGGAATCCTTCCTTCTTTCATTCCTCCTTTCCTTCTCTTTGTTTTCTCTCTTCTTCCTATTTTTCACAGGTTTCTTTTTGTCATTTTATTCCTTTTTTTGTTATTGTTGTTGGTAGGACATGTGTGTGTGTGTATGTACATATATATTATTCTGGATTATTTACAGCAATAATCCAGAGATTTAATGATTTAACATAGTAAGATTTGATTTGATAGCCTATATGAAACAAAGTTAAAAAAGTAGAAAATATCCATATTATAGCTGGAAATAATGAATTAGGTTAGTCATGTGTTCCCAAATCACAGAGAATTCTATCTTTAAAGAATGAGATCCAGGACAAAGAGTGCGATTATGTTCACATGGTGAACTGATGAACATGAGTGATGTTTCAGAGGAAAGCAGCTACAGAAGATGGTCACAAAAATAGCAATCTTTTTTTCCCTTTTTTCCTTTTTTTTCCCTTTTTTTCCTTTCCAAATAAAATAGGAGTGCTAAGGGATTAGAGAGTATAGGCAGAAATTAAGGAGATCAAATGATTTGATTAGGCTGAACGTACAGACCAGTTAATTTTTGTTCTTGAATTTGAGCCCAATAGTTATAAACAAGTCAATATGAATTCCAAACATATTTTTTCAGCTGCATTTCTTAGCCTATGAAAGGGTTAAAATCAGATTCTGGCATTGATTACCAGTGTAATATAAAGTTGTTGCTTACTGGTATCACAATTTAGTTACCAACAGGTAGTTATGGTCAGCAAATAGACTTAAGAATGAAATGAAAGATTTTGGTAAGAAGACTTGCATATTGCCTCACCTAAGAATTTTTTATTTCCTCTTTCCAAGAATACAATCCAATACTAAATTATCCTGTCACTTTGTCATAAAACATTTTTAAATTAACTAATTAAGAGCTTTGGATTTAATGCTTATTAGTGCTAAGACCTATCTGTACCAGCACTGACTGAAGATATAAAAATGAATATACACAATTCTTTCACTAAAGAAATAAAGTTTGAGCATATAATGCAGTCATGGATATATATATATATATATATGAAAATAAAGTAATAGAAATGTATTAAAATGCATTGAAAACAGAAAGAGAGAATATGTCTAACAGGAGAATGTGGAAGGTACAGAAAGGACTAGTAAAAGATGAATTATTAAAGAGAACTAGTAAAAGATGCCTTGAGAATTTTCCACCTGTTAAAGCTAAAGTGAATGCTGGACATTTCAAGCAAGACAAAGTTAAACATACCTTCAAATTTATTGTGTGAGCACTGAGTGCAAAGCATCGCTAGCATTGGAGGGGTGGACATTTTCCGAGAAAATGCAAATATAAACAAAATCGTTTCTGCATTGGAGAAACGATGGATTTTTTTATTATGTGCTGATAGCTGAGCCTTAAAGTAAGAAAACAGTGGATTTATCAAGCGCAGAGAGGATATAATACAGGCAGAAAAGTAAAAAATGAGCTTTTGATAAAGACAATTCTCCAGTTTCTGGATTTTGGGCACTCAAACTGACTTTTCTGGAATGGAGAATTTGGAGATTGTGAATAATATGACTCTGGATGTTTGTGACAGTGGAACATCCACTTCTCACTCATGAGGTTTTAAATTCTGGGAACAATAGGATTTCAGAGCTAGAAGAGAATTAATAAATTATCCAATCTGTTTTTCTCATTTTTAAAAATGAGACTGCATTATTTATAGGAACAGATGGTGAGAGTAAGGCGTACCTACAAAAGACAGCTAATTGTTTAGCTAGAATGCATCAAGAGATGTACTAAGTGGTAGCAGGCAGGCAAGAGATAACTTCTTAAAAGCCTTGAATGCTTTGTCACATAGTTTGATTTTCATCCTGGAGAAAATAAGGACCCCTGAAGCAAAATGGTAGCATGTACCTGTCCTGTCAAAGGGGTGACACAGAGTGACACATGGTATTAGGAAAGACGCATAGAAATTCAAGTTGTAGCATTCTTCAGTCTGGTTAAAGCCCAGGATTTCTTAACTGATTACCTTCACTGGTTGTGTAAACTTCCCACACTCTCCAGTCTAATATATGAGGCAGAACTTGGAGTGCTAGGGTACATATGCCCCTGCCTTCTAACATAATTAATTAAAACCCTTAAGGATCTGTTGCCATTGAATTTTTATTCTCTTTTATTAAAAAAAAAAATCAATAAAGTGTTAGATAACCAAAGCTGTTCCAACTGGTCCCTGGCTCACATTCCCATTTCAAGGCTGTTTTTGGAGACTGAGGCTCATGATGTTAATCAAAGGTCAAAGCAACGCCCCGTGGACTGAAACTTGACAAGTGAAACATGTTTGCACAAACCCTACTGATTTTCCAAGATGTGCAGCTGAGGGGAAAAAAAAAGAAGTTGGAAGGTGTTAAATTGCCTTCTTAAAACATTCATTGTTTCAGCTTTGAATTTAGATGTTAATATGCCAAGACTAAATCAGGGAAATTGCAGCAGTTTTGCAGTACATAGTATAATGTGAAAGATAGCATCATATATTTTGGGCTGAATACTAAGTCTAATCAGAGAAGGAAGTTTAAAATTGAATACAGATAGTTTTTAAAAATCCTCAAAATCTTCCCTGGTACAATTATTCATTGATACCTTTTGAAAGCTAAATTGAACACGTCTGGGTGTTTTTAAAGTGCAGTTTTAGTGTGACTCAGTTTTACCAAAAATAAACTTAGCTCATCTGCAAAACAATCAAAAGAAATGAAGTGAATGTACTTTAATAATTAAAGTTGTTCATGGGAATTAAGAAGACTCATTCATGCAATATTTGCCAATGTAGAAGCCAGGCTGTCGTGCTTGTCTACGCAGGAGTTGGTAGTGTATCATAGAAGTCATTGTCCTTGTCCTAAAGTGATCTATCTAAGGCCACTCTTGACATAACTTTGAAGTAAAAACAAAATAAACTAAAGCAAATCCGAGTAGCAACCAAAGCATGAAGATCATTCATTCATTCATTTACCTACTTCCTATTGCTAAAGGCATGATTAGTACTTTAATAAGAAAGCTTATGTTGAAGAGATTAAATAGGTTCAAATATAGACATTCTCAGTTCTTATTCCCCTTCCTAGTTCCCTTTTCCTTCCCTTCCTCCTTTTATACTTCTTTCAATAAACCTGTACGGAAAAATCAACTAATCCTAGGGAAGACGTGGGTGTACATAAGCAAAAAAAGAGTCAAGTTACCTGCATTACTGATGAAATAATGCAGGGGTCAGTAATCATTTCCATAAAGAAACAAAGAGTAGGAGGAAATATTTTAGACTCTGTACACCAAAAGGTCTGTGTCACAGCTACTCAATTCTGCTATAGTGAAAAAGCAACCAGAACCAACAAACTAATGGGTGTGGCTGTGTCCCAGTGAAATTGCATTCACAGGAATGGACAGCAGGTTGACAAGCAGAGCTGATATTCCAACACTCACAAAATAATGGGGAAGATGATGAGGAGTGCAAAAGGCTCCTGGGCTTGATTCCCAGCTCCAATTCTTTTAAGCCTTGCTACTGATACAATCGCCTAATTTATAAATGTGGATATTGCTATTTGTTTGCCTGATTTGTTTTATTATGAGAATCGAATTATAAGACTAAATGTATACCAATTTAAAACTATTTGTCTCTCTTCTTAGCTCATCAAAATCATGTTTTACACTACTACCTTGAAGCTTCTAGGGTGAATTATATTTGTCTTTTTGTGTAGCTCCAGAGAGCCATAGTAAGACCAATCAAAGGGCAGAGATCACCTTTCTATACCCAATGTCCCTCAATGTGCACTGTTTTGTAAAGCATATACATTAATACTTAATTTGATTTATTTTCCCATTTTCGAAACAGAAAATGAGACACAGGATTACTAAAATGAATATTTCAACACTACAGATTAATAGTAATGGAGTCAAAGTATGAATATGTGTGTTCCTTTCACCTATGCCATTATTAGAACACAATTTCTTTAAAATAAGCAAAATGCAGAACCCCTAAAATTACGTGGTGAATACAGAAAAGGCCTATTTGTTTGGAGTCAGAATAATTTTACAGAAGATAAAACTTTTTCTCCAATTTGCTAAGTGAATAATTTTAGTGTGTGAGAAAGATTTTTCAGACTGTTAATAAGATAACGAAATATGATAAAGTCACCCTTTTATTAAAGTTAACTTTGTTCCTTAATATTAATAGTTTACTTCAAACAACAAAACATCTGGAACATTTTGCGAAACATGAACCTCACAGGCCTTTGTCTAAATTACCCATTTTCTTTATACATGGCGTTATGTCTCAGTGTTGTTTGTAATAGAATCTGTAGTGTGAACTAATAGTCTATTGAAGTGCAAGCTGCTTTTAAAACCACATTAATTTGAGGTCATTGTACATTCATCTTGGTTTCTTTGATGTAGCTTCTGGGCTATAACTTAACCTTCCTTCTATTTAACTAATGCTTAAAGAAGCCTCCAAAATAGTCATATGTTATTACTTGAAGATTTTAGAAAGACTAAGTATACAAAGTGTATTCTCTGGAGAAAGGTACTTGCTCATAGTCTGTTCTATTGATATTTATTCAGGAAATGTTCTTTTTGTATTGCTCCCAAACCCAACGTGCTGCAAGGCTCTGAATATAGAGAGTGTAATGATGGAGAGATTAGGAATAAGAGGTCTGTATCTTCATGGAGAAGCACTCACATTTTTTTCAATGTTAACTTTAATTTCTTTTTTAAATTTCAGAATATTATGAGGGTACGCATGTGATGTAATTTGCTTTTGTACAGCTTGAGTCAAAGTTATAAGTGCACCCTTCACCCAGATAGTGTGCATTGTACACATTAGGTATGAAATTATCCATCCCCTCCACCCCTCCTGCCTGTTGATTTCCATTGAATTTCACTTCCCTGTGTGTACTTAACTGTTGGTCAACTAGTTCCAATTTAGTATTGAGTACATGTGGTGTTTGCTTTTCCATTCTTGTGATACTTCACTTAAAAGAATGGTCTCTAGTTCCATCCAGGTTGTTACAAAAGATACTAGGTCACCATTTTTTTATGGCAGAGTAGTGCTCCATGATATACATATGCCAGATTTTTTTCATCCACTGATGTATTGATGGACATTTGGTTGTTTCCACATCTTTGCAATTGTGAATTGTGCTGCTATGAACATTTGAGTACAAGTGTCTTTTTAATAAAATGTCTTTATTTCTTTTGGATAAATACCCAGTGGTGGGATTGCTGGAACAAAGGATAGGTCTACTTTTTGTTCTTTGAGGTGTCTCCATATTGCTTTTCATAGAGGTTGTACTAGTTTGCAGTCCCACCAACAGTGTGTTAGCATTCCTATCTTTCTGCATCTCTGTCAGCATCTGCCGTTTTGGGACATTTCATAAAAGCCATTATAACAAGGGTAGGGTGATATCTCATTGTGGTTTTAATTTGCACTTCCCCGGTGAGATATTGAGCACTTTTTCATGTGTTTGTTGGCTATTGTATATCTTCATTTGAAAAGTTTCTTTTCTGTCTTTTGCCCAATTTTTAATAGAGTTGTTTGATTTTTGTCTTGCTGATTTGCTTGAGTTCTTTGCAGATTCTGGTTATCAGCCCTTTATCAGATGTATAGCATGCAAATGTTTTCTCCCATTCTGTAGGCTATTTGTTCTGTTGATTTTTTCCCTTGAATGTTCAGAAGCTTGTTAATTTGATCAGGTCCCATCTATTTCTTTTTGCTGTTGCTGTGATTGCTATTGGAGTTTAGTTCATAAATTCATTGTCTTGGCAGATATCTATAAGTGTTTTTCCAATATTTTCTTCTAGAATTCTTATAGTTTTATTCCTTAGGTTTAAATCTGTTATCCATCTCAAATTAACTTTTGTGAGTGGTGAGAGATGCAGATCCTATTTCAGTCTTCTACATGTTGCTATCCAATTTCCCCAGCATCAGTTATTGAATAGAAATTCTTAACTCCTGTGTATGTTTTTGTCTGATTTGTCAAAGATCAGATGGCAATATGAGGATAGTTCATATCTCAATTCACTGTTCTGATCTATTGGTCTATGTCTCTGTTCTTGTGCCAGTACCATGATATTTTGGTTATCATAGGCTTGTAGTATAGCTTGAAGACTGTCAAAGTGATGCCTCCTGATTTGTTCTTATTATGTAAGGTTGCACTGGCTATTCAGTTTCTTTTCTGATTGCATACAAAGTGAGAACTATTTTTTTTGATCTGTGAAAAATTACATTAGTATTTTAATAGGGATTGTATTGAATCTGTAAATCACTTTGGGTAGTATAGACATTTTAACAATATTGATTCTGCCAATCCATGAGCATGATATGTTTTTCCATCTATTTACATCCTCTGCAATTTCATTCCCAAATGTTTCATAGTTCTCCCTATAAAGGTCTTTTGCCTCTTTAATTAAATATGTTCCTAGGTATCTTATTTTCTTTGTTGCTATCGTGAAAGGTATTGTGTCTTTGATTTGATTCTAAGCTTGACTATTGTTGGTGTATATGAAGGCTACTGATTTGTGTATATCGATTTCGTATCCTGAGACTTTGCTGAATTTATTTGTCAATTCCAGTTTTCTCTTGGTTGAATCTTTGGGGTTTTATAAATATAAGATCATATCACCAGCAAAAAGTGATAGTTTGACTTCTCTCCTCATTTGGATACCCTTGATGACAGAGAAGGGATCTATCATGTATCTCTGACTTTTTGTTCTACTGACAGTACCCTTCTTGACTTCCAGGTCATTTCTTTACATCTTTCTGTTAATTATTTATTCCTGGGTAAGGAACGTTTAGCTTGGATATCAAAGTTCTAAATCTTGCACAAAGCAAGAGACTATGCAAATACTCAGTTTATTGCCATTTAAGGGTTTGGTTTCTCAAACTCATATAGACTCTTTAGGTTATGGGACTAAAATTCCTTGAGTGGCTAGGTTCTTTTTATAATTATCCTTAAATCTATTTAGGATTAAATCTATAGGCCATGCCTATACCTCTATCTTTCTGAACACTACTTCGATCCCTACCTACTTGGTTACCTATGGGGCTTTTGAAGGTTGGGTAGGACTCTCTGTCACAGGGATCCCTGGGCATTTTTACCTAATTGGTTTTTTTGATAAACCATCTGAAAGAGATGAATGTCCACAAAGGGCATAAATAATTAATATATATTATGCCCAAGGAATTAAAACAAAGAACTCTTTTGAGGTTTTCATTTTTCACCCTCAAAGCTGTATTCTCTATACTGATGCTTAGAAAAATAAGTTTTCCTTAGAGGTTAGATTGAAGGAATAAAAGTGTTCATTAAAGATATAGGCTTTGGCTATCTGCTCCTCCATGGGAAACCATTTGTTATATTCATGACTCATGCTTTCTAAGGGACATATTTGTGGCCAACTTATCCACTAGGGCACTCTCACCATCTTGAATTCTGAGTGCCCTTTGGATCTTCATACACCTATAAATCATTCCCTTTGACCAATTAACTTGATGACAACAAGTTCAACCAAATCTAAATCCTTCTTGATCTAGACTAGGAGGAGGGAGACTTATATTGAACAAACTAATGAAATTATATGAACAGAATGAGTCAGAAAGACACAGTATGGAAAATTCTCCTGTAATAAATCTTCATACTGTCTTGACACTAGTCTTGACACTAGTCTTTATTTTTTAGTGATGATGGTACAATTATGTCTAATATTTTTTCCACTTTTCTTCCCTACATAGACAAGCATGAGAAGCCCAAGTCCACATTAACCATCTCACCCCTGATTACTTTCAGGCAACACTTACAACTCATAAGCCCAAACTCATCTAGGCTTCCTGTACACAGGAGTGATTATTTTTACAAAGAAAATATGTAAAGTGCAATGGAATAAAAGAGAACTATTTATTTTCCATGAGCGCAGTAGTTCAGGTTCATTTGTTCTTTTCTCAGAAATAAAGTAATTATCTTACCTGTATATACCATGAGGCTAGGCAATAGGTACTATGCTATTTGCCTTGTGAGATTTGTACCAGGTAGTCTAAAGTTGGAATTGACAGGGGAGCTGAATTTTGAAGATGAGGAAATCTCAAAAGAATATATTATTCTCAGAGAAGCATTTACAATCCATCGCTGATTTAAAATCTAGTAAAATTTCTCAGCATTGAATAATAACAGTTTTCTCTTTAAAATTGTTGTTATTTGTAAATTCTACATTTCCTTATACTCTGATCACAACATAGTCTGAAATAAATCTTTTAAGCTAATTAAACGTGATGAATTATATGGAATGACATATTGTGGAATGGCATACCTGATCCTGCATAGTTCCTTGAGTACATGCTGAATGGTGATTGCTGAGACATAACTTGTGCCATCCTGAAATTCCTTTGACATATTCTGCTAACATCTGAAAGTTCTGTAATGTCATTATCACTTTTGTTGTATTAAGAGCTTAACAACCCCCTCTTTCTGTTTTGGTTCAAGACCCTCTTACACAGGAACTAAAAATGTTGCTGTTCATTTCTCTCTTTCTTTAGACTTGGTCCTGGAAAATCATAACTTTTTTTTTTTGTCATCATACTTCCAGAGAACCCATTGGCAGACCACAGGCTTCCAATCCAATGTCCAGTATATAAGAATTGAGGGAAGTTTAAGAATCCTAGGTTAATCCCCTAACTCTTTGAATGATTGTATAATTCTATTCTTTTAACTGCCCTGGCCTGCCCCACTTAGCCAGATCCCTTGCATAGCAGTATCTTCCAAGATTAGCAAGAGGAAGGTAGGTGGATCAAGAATTCTATTTGGGTTCCACTTTCAGGATGACACCTTGAGGAGCTCTACTGACATGCTTTCTAGTGAAACTGGTATAAATTATTAAAACAACAGTAGCAACAACTTAGTATTTAAAGTCTCAGGAAATCACCCTAAGGACATACAGTAAATAAAGAAACATTTACCCAAGAAAAACTACTAAAACTGTGGTAATAAATGTTAAAGTCTCAGGAATTTGATCTAAAATATTCACTTTTCCTCCCCTTGATAATTTGGTGAAATGGAAACACACCACAGACTGGTACAGCCATGAACACGGGGCTCCTCCTCCCTCAGCTACCAGTCAAAAGGCTATTTTCCCTGAAGGAGTAGGACTATCTCTATGTGCAGATATTGGTTACTGAGACAAAGTTCTGGGTACATCCAGCCAAGAGATGGGGGTTTCCTTCTGTCTAACCCACAATCATGGTCCTGAGGCTCTGCCTTGAGCACAGCATGACTAAGAATACTGGGGCCTTGATGCCCTTTGTCCAGGCTCCTGGGGTGGGAGTACATGTTAAGAGAGGGAAGTTGAGGAAATCTAGGCATATCTGATTGTCCCCCTACTATACGAAGCTCTCAGTGCTTAAAGTGGGACTGTCACTCAGAGAAAAGTGCACTATTGCCCCATTGGCCCTGCTCTGAGCACCAGAGCTATAGCTTAGACATTCCTCCTGGAGTGAGAAGCAGGACACAGAACAGAGCTTCAGATCCCTTCCCAAATGAATGGAGAAATTCAAGTGTAGTGAAAGGCAATTGATAGGTGATTGACAGATTCACCAGAGATACAGGCTAAACT
>RJWJ010025562.1:0-23823 GCA_004363605.1 Indri indri | reverse complement strand
CTGGCCAGGAAAGCCCATCGGCATTCATAACGTTGTTTCTGTGGGAAAATGAATTCCAGTATCCAAATTACTATACAGGGTTGAGCACGACTTGTTCATAAAGTAGGACTACCAGTAATTAATGATATGAGGGATTATTACTAATGATATGAATGGTTATTAGGAGCCAAGCATGATGGTTATGAATGTGGAGGACAAGAAAATGTGTTAAGATAAAAAGATTTTAGGTCTCCTGTGTTTTTCTTTCTCTTGTTGATACATTTATGTCGTTCTTTGTTTTCTAGTGAAAGTAGAATTTTATTTTTAGGAGAAGGAATTCAATAAGTTGTTTGTCAAAGACAAAGCTTTATGGACATAAATACTTCCCTTACAGCTTATTGACTAATTGTGTGTTATTGACTAATTATGTGCAGTCATCAGGTGTTGCTGTATTTGCAAACAGTGACAAGTTGGTGCCTAGGTATTATTTCAAAGGAGTGGCACCTTCTTTGTTTTCTATTATCATTGTATCTAAATTTATTGCAAGATATTCTAAATATACATTTTCATTTTTTCAAAATATTGTGTCAATTATATTTTGGGATTTTAAAAGGTTGGGTTGGTGTGGATGTGGCAATCACTCTAGAAAGTGGGACTTGTATGTTTATGGGGCTTATATAGGTTATTCATTCAACCATTATTTACTCTACACTGCCTATGAGGCCCCAAACCAGGCCCTGGAGACCACACAACAAAATAAAATAACAAAACAAAAATAAAATCTTAGTCTCCAGGATTTTGTAGCCTAGTTAAAGAAAGTAAAAGAAGTCAGGAGAGCAAATATCAAAATGTTTCCCCAAAAGCAAAATTTCTTACCTCCCCAAACTGTAACCTATTGGGGTCTATTTCTCTACACAGCTGGCCTTCTGCGTCTCTGAGTTCTGCATCCACAGATTCAAATAAGCACAAATCAAAAATATTCAAAAAACCCAATAAAAATAATACAAATAAAAAACCAATACATAGAACATAAGTTTATATAACATTTACATTGTATTAGGTATAATAAGTAATATGGAGATGATTTAAAATAGAAGGAGGATACAGTGGGTTATATGCAAATGCACCGTTTTGTATAAGAGACTTGAGCATCCATGGATATTTGTATCCTCAGGGGCCCTGGTCCCAATTCCCCACAAATACCCAGGGATGACTGTATTTTTCCTGATTAGACTGTGTGTGAATTTTGAGTTACTCTTGTCAAGGATAATGAGAATGAGTGCATTTGGGGCTTGAGAGTACAAGTAGAGGTAAAATAGAAGGCGTAACAGGAATAGAAGAGATTCTTGCAGTAAGTCCTTGTGAGAACCTAAGGATGCTGAGGGCATTCCCTAGCCGTGGAATTACACTACTTACTGCGTCTGTCAGGAGGAAGAGCCAGCCTTTGTACAGGTCACTCCTGTTTTTCCCTGTGATCCTCCACTGGTTCGAGGATGAGTTTGCATGGCCTGTCCTATAGGAAACCTCCCCCAACCCTTTCAGGTGGCTGCAGGGCTCCCAGACCACTTGGAGTAGACTCTTCTGGTAACAGGTATTATAGTGCACCTATCACCTTCCTGGTAATAATGTGTTTAGAGTTGTGTCTCTTCCTGTAAACCATAGTATTGTAGAGGGAAGGGACCGTGTCTTTTCTTGAAATACTCATGGGCTGGGGTAGTGTCTGCTTTATTGTTGATGGTTGATACATTGAGTTTCTTCCTTCAACCACCTCCCTTTCTCCTCCCCAGGTATGTTGGGGTTTTGGGGGGAAAGGTAGAAGGAAGAATAAGGAATTGGATTTTAATCTGTAGGCAAAGGAGAACTATTCAATTTTAACCTGTGGTCAAAAGAGAGCTGTTAAAAGGTTTGAACAGGAGAATCGTATAATCATTGGGGTATTTGGAGGAGAGGGAAGACAAATTGCGGTGGTGTGCGTGCTTCCAAATGGCCACATTAACTCCTAGCTACGGAGGTGACAAGGCAGTTGACACACCATCTCCCTGATCACGGATGAGCTTGGCAGTTGAAAATCTGAGCTTCCCCAAACAGCGATCCATAACACAGCTCCTTCGTCATTCTGCTCCGTCAGTTTATGGGCGCCACCCCTCCGGCAGCCTTTGGCCAGGAAACTCAGCCTCCTCAGCACCCTCATCTCCAAGATGTTTAAAATTGCCCACACACCATTTAAAAACAAAACAAAACACTTAAAATGTTATTTATATCCATGTAACACTTTGCAGGTATTCACATACAGGTTGTGCTCTATATAACATCACCTTAAGTAGACAGATGGTTAAATGCGCAGGAAGTAGGGAATGCATTACGTTAATATAATTCTGCCTTTCAGAAGAATTTATTGTATCACATTAGCAAAGCAGTGGGCTTTAGGTCAGAAGTTAGACTGAAAACATAGGGCTTAATAATACAGTAGTTAATGTTACTGATAAAACTGGATTTTACCTTCATCCATTCAGCATGTATGGATGGCCTCCTGCCTGGGTGCTAGACCTGGCACTAGCTGTGCAGACCGTGATGTGGCATGGCCTGGGGCCTTTACAGAAGCTCAGCGTCCCTGGAGAAAACACATAACAAACAGGAGGAGTCAAGTGTGGTAAGTGCTGTTGTGAAGGTGCAAGCTACGTGCACCGGAAGCCCAGAGGAGCAGAGCAGAGCCTGGGGCCATCAGGGAAGAGTGCCAAGAGGTTGGCTTCCTGAAGGAGAGCAGGACACAGCCGCACAGAGGCCTCCTGGGCCGAGGCGGAGGCGGGATGGGCAAAGGGAGCAAGCTGCAATGAGGCTGGGAGCGTAGTTTGGGCGGGCAAGATTACAAACAGCCTTGATTGAAATTGATGTTATAAGCATCAACGCACAACCCACCCTCCGTGATATTTACTGGGTTTTCTTTAAAAAAATGTAAAATATATCAATACGGACTCAGAATAGAAATTTGGGGGAAACATTTTAAAGCACAAATACCCCAGTTGTAACCTCAGCTCACAGAAATAATGACTGTCCCATTCGGCTGCAGTGTCTCAGCAGGGCGTCATGCAGGAGTGTGATGGGTGTGCTGGGGCAAGGGGGCGCTGTGTGGTTTCCAGCACGGGCAAGTGGTCAGAGAGTGGTGCTATCAGCAAACAGGATGCAGGGGGAAAATATGGTGTTTTAAGAAAGCTGGTAAGTCTCTTTTTTAAATTATTAAACTATTTTTTTAGGGTAGTTTTAGGTTCACAGCGAAATTGAGCAGAAGATGCAGAGAGTGCCCGTAAATCCCCTGCCCCCACACCTGCACAGCCTCCCTCCTCAACACCCCCCACCAGAGTGGCACATGTGTTGTCACCGATGAACCCACACGGACACATCATCACCCACAGCCCCGGGTTTCCGCTCGGGCTCGCTCTCGGTGTTGTATAGCTGATGTACAGTGACGCACACTCACCACCGCGGCACCACAGAGCATTTCACTGCCCTGCAAATCCCCTGTGCTCCGCCCTTGCATCCCTCCCTCTCCCCAACCCTGGCATATTTTCCATGTCCACATTCACACCCATTACATTTGAGGATCCTGGAGCATGAAAGTCAATGGTGGTCAAATTTTAATTCAAAGAAAAAAATGGTTGTGTTAACCAGCATGGCTCTTTCATCAAAGAAGCCTCGTTAAGCAAAGCCGAATGGAGTGGGGCTGCTCTGGTCGAAGGTGGCATCTGCAGAGGGGCGGCCTCTCAGCTCTGCCTTTCCTAGGGTCCGGCCCTGTGCGCCACTCCTCTGTGGCGGTCTCGCGGGCTCTGGGCATCTCCAGAGTTCTGAGGAACACCATTTGAGAACTGCACGGTGCGCAGTTTGCCCTGCAGGTCTGGAGCTCAGAGGAAGAGCTGTTCGTTCCCATATGCAGTCACCTGAGACTCTTGCGCTTTTTGAGACCTGGTGTTTCTTTTATAATACGTGCTTTTTGGGGGGACAGTCATGCTGTCAGTTTTGGCTTCCCTTTGCTATCATTGCACCCGCCAAGAGCATCTCCTCTTCCTTCTCCCAGTCTGTGGCTCTAAGTTGCAGTTAGCTTGGAAATCATACAAACACGCTTGTTTAAACTGAGTCTGAAACAATTGCAGTAGATGCTGGGTGCTCTCTGTGCAGACCTGGTAGCATCTGTTCTGGCAGGTAGAGCTCTTTTTTGCTTGTGGTTCGTTCTCAGTTATGTCTTGTACGGGTGAAATTGCTGGATAGCCACTGTTACTCTATTTCTATCGGGGGCCATTTATCTTCTTGCCTTCTCCCTGGCTCCTGACGCTGAAACTATATAGAAAGCATATATTATGGGATTGGAAATTTCTCTCCTCAAGCTCTACTGGGAAAATAGTAACAGTTAATGCTGATTAGGAAGAACGAGGTGTCCTAATTTTAATTCCTCATATGATGCTAATATTAATATGTTTAGATAATTGACACACTGTTTTTTTTTCTTCTTCACCTCTGATCTGTTTCTGAGATTTAAAAAAAAAAAATTGACACCATTTTACTCCTACAATGAGGCATACAGGAGAAATAAACAGAAGTATAACTCCTTGTTAATAATAAAAGATAATATTACCTAAGTTTACCATTTTCAAGCTACTTTTGCACACATCCTCTCGGTGCCTCTGTAAAAAAGGTAGTGATTATCGTTTCCATTTTACAGAGGAGGAAACAGCATCAAAGTGTTTAATTACTTGAAGATGACAGTTAGGATAGACCTAGCGTGCAGGCTCAAGCCTTCTTCCGCCAAACCCTGTGTTTTACCCATTACGTCCTGTTGCCTCTTGCTCGTGGAAGCACTAGTTAAATTGTGGGCTGTTCCGAACTTGAATTATAAACTACCACATTTGTACAGTGGTGTACAGTGTTTCCAAGTATATGCTGACAAAAAACATATATATATAAATTATACACAGTGTTTTTATGTATTTGTGAAGAATATAGGTAGGAATGCTAGAAACTTGTGCCATAATCTCTGTAAGGTAGTGTTGGCGTTCTCTTGTAGCACTGTCATGAATTGCTTACCTTTGACATGTTTGGCTATGATCTAAATATTCAGAATACTACATGAAAAAATATATAGCATTCTAAATCTGCCTTAAAAGTGACCCAAACTATAAGGTATGCCCTTTAGATTCCTTCTTTGCTGCTTTGATGCCTGTCCTACTTTCCTTTCACTACATATTGGCAGAAATAAAATAACAAACAGGCAATGGAATAATAATTCTGTCTCCAAAAGGAGTGGTAATGAGCAACAATAAAACCCGTCTAGTCTCTTTAATTTTAAAAATAATTTTCAATTTCCATTGAAACTTAAGAAATGATGTCTAGTCCGCAGTAACATTCTAGCTGAAAAATCAAACTATATAAGTGGCCAAGAAAACTGTATCTCAGGATGTAAGTGAACATAGATTAAGACTTCCAACAGGCACGGTGGCTCACACATGCGATCCCAGCACCTTGGGAAGCTGAGGTAGGAGGATTGCTTGAGGCCAGGAATTTGAGGCCAGCCTGGACAATGCAGCAAGACCTCATCTCTATAAAAAATTTAAAAATTAGCTGAGCATGGCATTGCACCCCTATCGCCCCAGCTACTCTGGAGGCTGAGGCGAGAGGATCACTTGAGCCCAGGAGTTCGAGGTTGCAGTGAGCTATGATGACGCCACTGCACTCCATCCTGGGTGACAGAGCTAGACTCTAGCTCAAAACAAAAGCAAAAACAAACAAATAAAGACTCCCCAAGTGGCTTATTAAGTATCAATTCTGATGACACCAACTTACCTTAGTATTTCATATCCTGGGCACAAAGGAATGTATCACTTTTCATCAGGGCCTTTGGTTTTGTGTGAAATTCAGTGAAATCAAGGTATTGTTGAAGGGTTTCTGATTTTAAAGTGAGATTGTGTGTATGCTTTCTTCTCCCATCATGAAATAAATCAATATATTTATTTATTTATGTTCACTTATTTTTTTTTCCTTCTAATTTATTTTACGGGCTTTTATCGGATAAGATGCAAATGATCATTATGACACTTCCTCTGGGCTATGGTGTAACCCCAATTCAGGAGTGATGATAAAAAGTATGTTTTTAAATGAACTTCGAATATTCTTGCACTTAGTTGTGCATTGTAAGGAAAATTTGCCTAACCCAATCATATTTACATGTGGTAGATTCTGTTATATTCCTATTACGGGAGGGACCATAAAGTCAGTTTTATGAAAGAATGAGTTTCAAATTGTTTGGACTTCCCAGTTGATTTGAAGTCATGGAGATTCTGGGGCATTAATAAGTTTAAACACAACTTTAAATATCAGATGTGTTACGTCATAAAAAGAAATTTGTATTTCTGCCGTCCTTCAGAATGCTTACAGTTGTTGAATCTAGGAATGTTTGTTGAATTTGTTTTGACTGAAGAAATTTTATAGTTTGCATTATAAGAATAACTGGTTCTAAGAAAATAAAGCTATTAATAGCATATCAAATTGCTGTTGGTTATGAGACAGAAAATAGATCTCATTTTAAAAAATGATCTCTCTAGAGATTGTTCCACATTTTCCCCTATTTTTGAGTGTAGAAGCAAATGTTATTTTAAAACAGTACTTCTCTCCTCCTTCCAAACCACCAACATCAGAGAAAATTGATATATTTACATGAATTGGCATCAAACGGAAGAAAGGATCTGAAAGGCAGTCAGAATGCCAGGGGTCTCACGAAACTGTGGCTGTCCTGCAGAGAGTGTGGGCTGTTGAAAGGAGATTAACCTATGTAATTGGGCCTGGGAGAGGGTGAAGATTTCCCAGCATTCTATGGTATCAGGGATTCCAATTTCTTTCAAAGCTTCCATGCACAAGTGGCACATTATTTTCCATCTGAAAACTAGAGTTCATTAAAGTACCTCTAATTCTGGCAGAGGGAGATTCCATTTATAAAATCCCTTGAGGGTAGGTAGGCAGGGATGAAACAAATTGTTATAATATTTGGAATGGAATTTCTTTCTTTATTGTGGTAAAATACACATAAAATTTACCATTTTAAACATTTTTAAGCATACAATTCAGTGCCATTAAGTAGATTCATGTTGTCGTACAGCCACCACCACCATCCATTTCCAGAACTTTTTCATCTTCCCAAACTGAAACTCTGTGTCCATTAAACGTATTCCCCATTCCCCCTCCCTTCAGCTCCTGGTAACCTTCATTCTACTTTCTTATCTCTACGAGTTTCCCTATTCTAGATATTTCATATAAGTGGAATCATGCATTCTTTGTCCTTTTGTGACTGGCTTATTTCACTCAGCGGAATGTTTTCAAGGTTGATCCATGCTGTAGCATGTGTCAAAATTTCATTCCTTTTTATGGTTGAATAATACTGCATTGTATATGTGTACCACAATTTGTTCACCTGTTCATTTGTTGATAGACATTTAGATTCTTTCCACCTTTTAGCTGTTGTGAATAATGCTGCTGTGAACATTGAGTACGTGTTTTCAATTGTTTCGAGTGTATACCTAGGAGTGCAGTTGCTGGGTCATATAAAAATTCTATGTTTAATATTTTGAGGAGCTACCACACTGTTTTCCATAGTGCCTAAACCATTTTACATTCTTACCAGCAGTGTACAAAGGTTCTACTTTTTCCACATTATTGCCAATGCTTTTTATTTTCAGTTTTGTTGATAATGGCCATCTTAATGGGTATTAAGTGGTACCTCGAGGTTTTGATTTGAATTTTCCTAGAGACTAATGATGTTGATTATCTTTTCTTATGTTTATTTGCCATTTGCATATATTCTTTGGAGAAATGTCTATTCTAGTGCTTTGCCCAATTTTGAATTGAGTTGTTTTGTGGGTTTTTTGCTGTTGTTGAGTTGTAGGAGTTCTTTATATATTCTGGATATGAATTCCTTATCAGATGTATGATTTACACGAAACGTTATTTTTAATGGGACGTTTCTAAAGAAACTTTACATCTTTTCCCCACCTACTTATATGTGTATGTCTTTTCACATTTAAGAGAATCGATTCTGTGGAATTAATAACTATGGTCATGTAAATAAAAAGAATCAAACATTTACAAAATTTCCTATTTCTAAAACCCACCAATCTTAGGTCACATAATTTTAAATAAATCATTGTTAGATTTAAAGCTAACGGCGTGAGAGATAACAGTTCAGTGTATGATATAACATTCAATGACACAGCATTTGTTCTTCAAATGAAATTTGAAAGGCCATTTGGCCTTTATAACTGTAGAAATTTGATCACTGAAGAAAAATTAGCTGCCATTCCCTAGTCTTTGTTTTTTCCCTTGGTGTTCTTCTCATTTAAAACTTACATTTGGTTAAAAGAGTTGTAAAGCAGGTATATTAGAAATAAGAATTTTAAAAACTTGATTCCAGTTCTGCCTTTGGCACATTGATATACTGATTGGTGTTACCAAATATTTGGCAGTAATTCTAACTAAAAAATGAAGATATTCAGGAGAAGTGTAAGACCTTTCGTACCGGCTAAGGATGATAAAGATTTTCAGAAAGAATAGATTAGAACAGAGAAAGAATAGGAATAGAGTGGAACAAGCAGGAGTCGATTTCAAGGCATGAAATTGTAGATTAGGGTTTCTCAATCTGTACTCCCTTGGCATTTGAGGTCAGCCAATTCTCATTGAGGGGGTCTGTCCTTTGCCTTGTAGATGGTTAGCAACATCCCTGGCCGCTACCCACTAGATGCCAATGGCACCACTCTTCCTCAGTTGTGACAACTGAAAATATCTCCAGACATTACCAGATGTCCCCTGGGGGGAAAATCACCCCTTTCTTCCCTCTGAGGTCAAGCATGATAAGAGCCTGAGCTGAGTTCTCACAGCAGAGTGATGATAAAAGGATGAAAACAAGTTAAATCTTAAGGAAAGGGAGGAAATTATCAGTAATTAATATTTATTAACCATGTCTTACATCTTGGGCACCACTAGGTACCATAGTCATTTAACATACATAATAATAAGTATTTATTGAATGCCGATTTTATGTGAGGGATTGGAGCCATAGAGATGAATAAGACAGTCACTGTCCTTAAAGGCTTTGTTGTTCAATAGACAGACATATGGAAAAATACAGTCCAAATTGAAAATAGAAATGTGTACAAGATACTGACTGAGAAGATAATTCCATCTGGGGAAGTCACAGAGACCTGTGATATTTGAGCTGCATTTGAAGGATGAGTAGCAGTGTTCCCCCTTTGAGCAGGTTTTGCAGATGAGGCAATAAATTGCCCATAGTCTTGTAGTCCCTAAATTGAAGACCCAGCTCCAGGCAAAGCTCTCTCTAGGCTGTCACCTCTGTCCAGGGAATAAAAGGCCCGGACCATAATTAAAGCTGAAATGATTACATAGAGCAATTATACATTTTCCCTGAGGCTTGAGTAGAGCTGATTGGCACCTGGCAAATCCCAGAGCTATGCAATTTCAGTGACAGTTTATATACCTCACATGTTGTTTTAAATCATTATCAGTGCAGGAGGATCAAGAAAATGCATAGCTAACTCCCACCGTAAATCAGACTCCCTGCCAAATTATATTGACAACACTTTGTTGATTTTGAAAACGTTAAATAAGTACGAGGCGCATTTGCATTGTCTGCTTAACAATTTCTTTATTAGCCAGCAGTAGGTGTACTGTAATGCTGCGGTCCCCAACCAGGATACCGTCGGTGGCCTGTTAGGAACCCGGCTGCGAGCTCCGCCTACCCCCTCCCCGACCCACCCCGAACCCTGTGGAAAAACTGTCTTCCATAAAACTGGTCCCTGGTGCCAAAAAGGTTGGGGACCGCTGCTGCAATGGAACCTAGAAACAGATGGGACCATATGGTTTAATTTGCGGAGTGGCAATATATTGTTTAATCTCATAGCAGCAGTATTTGCTGTTCTGTAAGGCAAATGCAATTATTCAGTGGCAGTTTACATAATATATAAAAACAGTAGTGGTGCTCTTCATGCTTCCATAATTATTTATATTTTAAATATTTTACATTGAAAAAGAAAGTAGTACGCATCAAAGAAAACTGCTGATGAATTTCGTGAACTGAATCATATGTGCCCTGTAGTTCTGCTTTTTCTGCACTGGCTTCTGTCCCATTAGCAACAATAGTGTTCAGACTTGCTGATGTCACTGCCCAGTTATTTAATTTGACTGAAAGTGATAAGTGTGTTTATTTAAGATTTTGTTCAGAATTTTTTGAAAAGGTCAGCGTGGTACTTTTGCAGTATTATTGAGTATGTTTTCTGATATGATTATAAAATTCTATTAACTTATCAAGAAGAATTATTTATGCACACGAAAAGCTATGGGGAGTCTTGAGATAAGATGCAAAAGCTATTTTCTCTCTCGGTTCAGAGGAAACAATTCATTGCTATTCATTCTATTTCATCTTACCTGATGTTTTGGTTTTTTAAAAAAAAAATAAAATGTTTGGCTGGGTGTGGTGGCTCAGGCATGTAATCCTAGTACTCTGGGGGGCCAAGTGGGGAGGATCACTTGAGACCAGGTGTTTGAGACCAGCCTGAGCAAGAGCGAGACCTCATCTCTACAAAAAATAGAAAACTTAGCCAGGCGTGGTGGCGTGTGCCTGTAGTGCCCAGCTGCTTGGGAGGCTGAGGCAAGAGGGTTCCTTAAGCCCAGGAGTTTGAGGTTGCAGTGAGTTATGATGATGCCACTGCACTCTACCTGGGTGACAAGAGTGAAACTTTGCCTCAAAAATAAGTAAATAAATAAAAATAAAATAAAATAAAATGTTTGATGTGATAGTCACTAAGTGATTTTTAGTTTTAGAACATTTGGAGTACTACAGGCTGAGTTGCACACGAGAAGAGCTGCTACTGCTCACTGCTGCTGGCAGTGCAGGTTCTTGGCATGGCAGCCCAAGAACTAGCTCACCCCCTTTCCTGCCATATGAACTCTTCTTAGACAGAAATTGCTCAACCCTGTTACTCTCTTTCATGCCTTTTATGCTCCCACCCTCACTCTTATCTCAGCCGTGGATGACTGTATCTTCTCAGGAGCCCACTCATTCATTCAACAAATATTAAACACCTCGTATGTGTGAGGCCCTATTGTAATGCTAGGGGGCACAGTGGTGAACAACATGGACAAGAATCCACATCCTAATTGAACCTATGTTGTAGTAGGGAATGATGGGCAATAAACAATATAAAAAAACAAAATATTACACAGTCCTGAAAAAGAAAAACAAAGTTCGAAGACTCATACTTCCTAATTTTAAAACTTAACTGCAAATCTACAGGGGTAATCAAAATAGTGTGTGCTCGCATATGGGTAGACATAGAGATCAATGGAATAGAATTGAAAGTCCAGAAGTAAACCCAAACATCTATGGCCAATTGATTTTTTTGTTGTTGTTTTTTTTGGTTTTTTTTTTTTTGAGACACAGTCTCACTGTGTTGCCCGGGCTAGAGTGCCGTGGCGTCAGCCTAGCTCATAGCAACCTCAAACTCCTGGGCTCAAGCAATCCTTCTGCCTCAGCCGCCCGAGTAGCTGGGACTACAGGCATGTGCCACCATGCCCGGCTAATTTTTTTTCTATGTATTTTTGGTTGTCCTATTAATTTCTTTCTATTTTTAGTAGAGGCTTGGTCTTGCTCTTGCTCAGGCTGGTTTCGAACTCCTGAGCTCAAACAATCTGCCCGCCTCGGCCTCCCAGAGTGCTAGGATTACAGGTGTGAGCCACCGCGCCCAGCCGCCAATTGATTTTTGACAAGGGTATCAAGAACATTCGACAGGGAGAGAATAGTCTCTTCAACATACGGTATTGGGACAATTAGACAGTCACGTGCAAAAGAATGAAATTGGATCACTACCTCATACCATATATAAAAATTAATGGAAAATAATCAATGACCTAAATATAAGAGCTAAAAGCATAAAACTTTTATAAGAAAATATAAGGGTAACTTTTCATGACCTTGGATTTGGCCATGAATCCTTTGATATGACATCAAAAGCATGAGTAAGAAAAGAAGAAATAAATAGGACATCATCAAAATTTAAAACTTTTGTGCATCAGAGGACATTATTATGAAAGTAAAAAGACAACGTACAGAAAGGGAGAAAATATTTACAAATCATGTATCTCATGACCTATGTATCCATAATATTTGAGGAACTCTTTCTTACAATGCAACAACTGAAATACAAATGACTCAGTTTTTTTTTTTCTCAGTCACAAGCTTTATTGTCCCGAGCACAGACTTGCCATACTTCAACAATTCTGCTGTGGGGAAAACAACTCAATTTTAAAATGAGCAAAAGACTCGAATAAAAATTTCTCCAAAGAAGAAACACAAATGGCCAAAAAACACATGGGAAGATGTTCAACATCATTAGTCACTAGGGAAATGCAAATCAAAACCACAGTGAGATACCACTTAACACCAACTGGGATGCCTAGAATAATAATAATAATAAAACCCAGAAACAGTGGAAAATAACAAGTGTTAGAATGTGGAGAAATTGGAACCTTCATACATTTTTGATGGGAATGTAAAATGGTTCAGCTGCTGAAAAATAGATTAGCAGTTTTTCAAAAAGTTAAACAGAATTACCATATGACCCAGCACCTAGGTATATGCCCCACAGAACTGAAAACAGCTACTTAAACATAAACTTATACACAAATGTTCATAGCAGCATTATTCGCAATAGCCTGAAGATGGAACCAATCTAAATGTCTATCAACGGTTGAGTGAATGAACAAATTTATGTGTGTGTGTTTGCATGTGTGTATGTTTATTAGCCATAAAAAGAAATGAAATGCTGATGCATGATACAATGTGTATGAAACTTGAAAACATTATGCTAAGTGAGAGAAGTCAGATACAAAAGGTCACATACTGTATGATTTCTTTTTTTTTTTTTTTTTTTTTTGGGTGTTGTGTTCACTATTCTACTTCCTCTAACTGATCCTATCTTCTACCCTCTAATGTTTCCTCAGTGTTTGTTATCTGCTTCTTCCCTTCCTTATTTTCTAGCACTACTATGTTTTTGTTTGTTAAAATTGTACTTTTTGTTTTAATGGGACATTGAGACAGAAAGAGGGTAGAAGTTTGTTCTTAACCTACTATCTTGAACCATAAGTTTGTATGTATATAACATGCATCCCTTTTTTTTGCATTTGTATGTAATTCACGTGTCATAAGAAATTCAGCCCTTTAAAGTATAAAATTTAGTAGGTTTAGTAGGTTTTAGTGTGTTCATAAGATTCTGCAACCATCAACACTACTAGTTTTGGAACATTTTTCACGCTTGGGACTGGGACTTGGGGGGAAGGGGGGGCAAGGGCAACATATGTAACCTAAACATCTGTACCCATATAAACAACAAACAATAAAAAAATAAAATAAAAAAAAATAAAGCCAGAATTATCTTGATACCAAAACCAGACAAAGACACCACTATAGGCCAATATTCCTTATTGACATAGGTGCAAAATTCCTCAACAAAATACTAGCAAATTGAATCCAGCAATGAACAAAAAGGATTATACACCATGATTAGGTAGGCTATATCCCAGGAATGCAAGGATGGTCCAACACCTGAAAATCAATTAATGTAAAACATCATAATGTAAAATAAGGCATTATGGTAAGTGAAAGAAGACAGAAACAAAAAGACCACATATTGTATGATTCCATTTACATGAAATGTCTAGAAAAGGCAAATGTGCAAAGACAGTAACTAGATTAGTGGTTGCCAGGGGCTGAGAGTACAGGAAAATGGAAAGTGACTCCTAAGGTGAATAGGGTTTCTTTTAGGAGTATGATTTCATTTATAGGAAATATCTAGAATAGGTAAACCCACTGAGACAGAATGCATATTCATGGTTACCAGGACTTGGTGGGGAGGGAGGAATAGGAAAAAAACTGCTCAATGGGTATGAGATTTTATTTTGAAGTTTTGGAAATGTTTTAGAACTATGTAAAGGTGGTTGTTGCACAACATTGTGAATATACTAAATGCCACTGAATCGTTCGCTTTAAAATGGGTGATTTTATGTTATATGAATTTCACTTTCATAAATTTTTAGAAATAAACTATATAGTATATTAGTGATAAGTCATCTGGGGAAAAACAAATCAGGAAAATGATGGTAAGGTAGGGGTGATGGGGGTTTGCAGTTTACAATAAGATGGTTAGGGAAGGCTTCACTGAGATATTGGAGTAAAATTCTGAAGGAGATGAGGGCAGCAGCCATGTGTACACCAGCAGGAAAGCACTGGGGAAACAGTAAACACTGAGGTAGTTGCATGCCTGGCATGTTTGAGGGAAAGTAAGGAGGCATTTGTGATAGGAATAGAGGGATCAAGGGGGAGGGTAGAAGGAAAAGAAGTCAGGTGGATAACAGGTATATGCCCAAGTAGGATCATTCCATTGTGCCACCAGGGTTGAGAAGTAGTGGTGTAGGACCTTGCAGGCCATTGACAGGATTTGGGCTTTTGCTTAGAGCGAATCAAACCCTTGGAGGGTTTTGAGCAGAGAAGGATCATGACCTGACTTATGCTTTAAAAGGGTGAACATGTCTGCCTATTCTTAAATAGGCAGAGAAGGGCAAATGTGAAGCAGGGAAACCAGTTAGAAGGCTACTGTAATAATATTAAAATATTAAATTATTAAACATGCTGTTCTGCTTTTTACATACTATACAATCTCATCCAAACTATAGTTTCCTTTTCCCCTTACATGCTGATAATTTGGGACATCATCCTTCAGTTCAGTCCTGTTTTTTGAGCTCCAGATCCTGAACCCAAGTACGTACTGAATTCCATTTTTATATTGCACTTCCCCCAATCCTCTACCTACCTCACTACCTCAGACTCAGTAAATCCAAAATAGATTTCGTTGTATCTATGTCACCCACAACTTCATTCACTTCCTCTTGAATTTGCATTTTGATGAATGACCTGCCATCGCCCAGGTGCCCAAGAAGTATGGACTCTTTCTAGTCTCTTGATCCTTAGTCAAGATTTTGTGATATTCTAAATTCTTTTACTTTTTCCTTTGCTTTTTCATATAAATTTTAAAATCACTCGATCAACTTATGCAAAAAGTACTTCTAGGAATTTGGTCAAAATGGCATGGAATCTACAGATTGATTTGGGGAGAACTGAAATCCTAGCAATATTGAGGCTATACATCCATGAACATGGTATACTTTCCATTTAATTTCTTTCTGCAGTGTTTTGCAGTTGTCATTGAGTCCTTTCCCATTTTTTGTTAAATTTATTCATGTTTTGTGGGTTTTGATGCCACTGCAAGTGTTTTCATTTGCTTTATTTTCCATTGTTTGCTGCTGGTAAATAGGAATTTAGTTGTTTTTGTACATTTACCTTGTATTATGCAACTTGCTAAATTCACTAATTAGTTTCAATAGGTTTTTTTTTTTTGTAGATTCTTTAGAATTTCCTTCCTCTTTTGTTTTTTTCTGTTACCTGTGAATACAGACAGTTTTACATTTTCATTTCTAATCTTTATGCCAGTTTCTTTTCTTGCTTTGTTGCACTGGCTAGGACATTCATCCAATTGTGAATGGCAGTGGTGAGAGTGGATTTCCTTGCTTTGTTTCCAGTCTTACAGGAAAGCATTCACCACTAATTCTTATATTAGCTAGGTTGTACTTGCCTTGTACAGATTGTTGAGATTTCATTCTATTTCTGGTTTTCTGAGAGTTAATAATTTTTTAAAACTCATGAATAGGTGTTGAATTTTGTTAAATGTTTTTTCTGCATCAATTAAGATGGCAATATGGTATTTCTCCTTTATTCTGTAAATATGGTGAAACATGTTGATTTATTTTCAAAGATAATACTGGTTTTGCATTTCTGCGATAAACCTCACTTGGACATAATGTATTAACCTTTTTTATACTGGTAGGTGTGATTTGCTAATATTTTGTTAAGGATATTTGCATCTATGTTTCTGAATGGTATTTGTCTGTGTTTCCTTTCTTATTTTGATATCCTTATCAGATTTTTGTATCGGGGTATGCTGGCCTCATAAAACGAGCTGGGAACTGTTCCCTCCTTTATATTCCGAATAGTTTGTGTATTATTTCTTCTTTAAATGTTTGATAGAATTTGCCAGTGAAACCGTCTGGGCCTGGTGATTTCTTCCAGGGAAAGTTTTTAATTATAAATTCAGTTTCTTTAATATATATAAGGCAGTTAAAATTTTCGCCTTCTTTCTGTGTAGACCAAAACTCAGCTTCTGTATTGCATACCCCTAATAAGGGTAATCCATGCCCTTATTAAGACATAGGACATTTCCAACACCCTGGAATGTTCCCACTAACGAACTTTGGATAAATAACTCCTTGTAAGTCAGGAACTGCATGAATTGAGCAATTATAACTGAAAAGGCAAATGCAATATACCTTTTTTACCCAATCATGTAGCAGTTGTATTTCATTGGTGTTTTTCAAAAATAGAAATGTTTCCTTTGTTCTAGTTTTACAAAAAGTGGGTTATCAAATTCTATATTAATCTTTTTTACTTAGGAAAATGTTTACTTTAGAATTTCCTCTCAAGATATCCCACATTCTTTCAGTTGATGCCAGTTTTCAAACAGTCAGAGAGGAATATATTTTAGGTTTTCTACACTGTGGCAGACTCCCTTGATTAGAAGGTTGGGCTTAAGTGGGAAGGGTTTTGTCACAGTACAGAATACTATGAAGCAGTTACAAGGAACAGAGTAGACTTATATAAAACCAACAGAAAATATCCTCAAGCAAGTTGCAGAATGATTAAATATTTTTAAAAATTCAAACTAATACTATGTTTTTTGTAAGGACCTCTCTATATGTAAGGACATGCAGAGTTAAATATCTACAAGTAAGCCCAAACTAATAATAGTCGTCACACAAGAGAGTGCATAAGGATTTGGGAATTGTGGTTGACGGTTTGATGAGATTTAGCCTGATCTATAATGCTTTAATTTTTGTAAGAAAAATAGCTTTACCATAGAACTTAATGGAATTAGAACTGTAAAGGGCTTTGGCAGATTTATTCATGACTAGAGGGAAAATGCCTCTAGGTTTTGTTTTTGTTTTAGCAATTACTCTGAAATTGTTAAAAACCAACTTGTAAAATCTATACATAGAGTGCTCTAAATCCGTTTTTTTTTTTCTTTCAAATTATGACCCAAGAAAGTATTGCAGATGAAGTTCAAATGCAACTTAGAATTAAAATTAAAAGTTGGGTACTACTCTGGCTGCCACAAAACTTTTAAAACATAAAGTATTTAATAGCATGAAAATGCTCGCAGTATGTCATTCGCTGAAAAAGGCAGAATATGACATATCTATACATGAATTTTTATTTTAAAATGTATATTTAGGAAAAAAGGTAAGAAAGAAATACTATTAACAAAAATATTAATAGTGATTATTTTCTCTGGGTGGATGAACAGTGGTTATTTGAACCTTCTTTTTAGGAACATTTTTATGTTTTTCTAGTTTTTTTTTTTTTTTTTTGACTTTCATGAACGCTAATTGCAGGGAAGGGAATAAAAGAAAGGAAATGCTTACCATTTACAAACATGGTACGGGAAGTTCTGGTACGTGTTAAAATGAGAATGGTAGGATCAGATATGTGTTTTAGAAGTTGGGCAATCTGGAGAAGAGATTTGGGAGGAGTAGGGGGATGTGAAGGGGTGGAAAGGAAGAAGTGGTTTGGGAAGATGTTTAGAAAGTAGAAACTCAACAGAATTGCCAGCTGGGTGAGTAGAATGAGAGAGTAAGGGGGAGAGGTTAATGTTTTCCCTTTTGTATTTGTCAATTTAAAACTAAGTCTTTTCAAATCTATTTTGTAACTGCACATAACTCTTTGATTTAGGTAGCATAAATAGGAAACGGCGATTCTTCTCTTTCTGTGACGATAACTCAAGTCTGAACCCTTTGGCCTTTGCTAAGGTGGTTCAAAATAACCCTAAATCACAATGTTTTAAGCTGCCCAGAAAAATGCTCTTTCAAGTGGATTAATATCCGAATATAAAAACCATGATCTATAATAGTATCTTCAGCCTAAATAACTGCACTGGGTACCAGTCCCTAGGCCAATTTAAAAAAAAAGAAAAAGCACTGAATTTACTGTGCTTGTGATTCAAAACTTAATCCATGGTGCAGCCATTGCCAGAACAAGTTCTCTCTGAATATTTAAATCCACAATGAATGCATCTTTCTCTGGAATTCTACTTCATTTTTATTTATCAATTATCCACACCTAAAAGGTCTTGTGATTATGGAGCAGAATCACGATTTATGTTAAACCAGTGGTTCTCAACAGAGGGCCACAGGAGACATTTGACAATATCTGGAGAGGTTTTTGGTCGTCACAGTCTGGTGGGGGTGTGTGCTACTGGCATCTAGTGCTAAACACCCTGTAATGCACAGGACAGTCTGCTCACACAGGATCTAGCTGTGTATATCAGTGGTTGCTGAGGATGAGAAATCTGTGTTAGACTCTTTGATGGATACAGAGATGTGTGGGAGCTCCCGTTTTAGTAAAGGTTTAGATCACGGTATTGTTTATAGTGACAGAATCATTGGTACATGCGGTTGTAGAAAGTTGGGTCTCCTTAGAAAAGGGATGCCCTGGGAACGTTGAGGAAGATGTAGATTGGAGGATTTAGGGTTGATGGAGTGGTGGAGGAATCTGCCTGGTTGACCTGACCTGAAGCTGACAAGTACTGGCAGGAGCTGACTGTAGGAGGTCAAGGTGAGTGGTGGGTAGGAGGCAGCTTGGAGCTGCCCACTACCGGGCCATTCAGGAAAACTGAGACCATCCTTGCCATGAAAGGGAGAGAGAGTGTGACATAAAAGAATCTGTCATAAATCATAGCCAAGTACTGTTCTTGGGGTGGTAAGATGTATCAACAAGGGGTTTGTTCACTGCCGTCTTTCTGACGGGTTAGCTCAGGATTCTCTGTGAGACTTCACTTGGGAGTTAAAGGGGCCACAGCCTCAGGGAGGTGTGTTCTCCACTGGGGCCCCCCAATCAGCACAAAGCCACATGGGATAAGTGACATATGAGACATGCAAAGTTTCAGGCAGGGCCCAGAAGGACTCTGTGGAGGTGACTGGACTTTGAAGAGGGGAGATGCAGAGGTCAGGAAGCAGAAAGGCACGGATGAAGACATGGCGCCAGGAAAGGGATTACAGTCCACAGCAAATACCTGTGGGGCTGCTCACTGAGTGTTCCGCGAGTTAGTTTTGTGACTTTATAGTTTGTGGATAGTGGATGCTCAATAAACACTTATTCTTAAGCTTCTTATTCACTGTTCTAAAGCTGTTGTAATTATAGATTAAGATTCTTGTCTTTTCTTAATCTTTGATTGGACTTTGGTCGTCAAACTTCTATCTGCTGACAAATATTGCTAATTACCCTGATCTGATCACTGTACGTTGTTTGTATTCTATGTACCCCATAAATATATATAATTATTATGTGTCAAATAAAAAAACAACAGGGACCATGTTATACATGTCCTCTAAGATTTTGTTTTAAATTAATTAAAATATTCTATTATGTAATATTTAATACATTCAAAAGACTATGTGGAGCATTTCTAAAAGTTATGGTGGAATGTTATAATATACCACATATAATATAATAATACAAAATGCAACATTACTAATGCCACATCTTCCCGTTGTGCTATTCCTCTGCCTGCCCAGAATATTAATATCTTGGATTTTGTGTTTTATTATCTTGATTTTTAATAATTTAGTCAACATCTCTGTCTCCATGATATTTAGTTTTTGTTTGTTTTTAAACTTTATTAAAATTATTTCATACTCTAGTCTTCTAGGCTCCACTTTTTTCACTTAATATTATGTTTCTAAGATGAACCCTTATTTGTGGATATAGTTAATATATTTTTATTACTATATAATGTTCCATTGTAAGATTATTTCTTCATTTATTTATTCATCCTTTAGTCAGTGGATGTTTGGGTTATTTCCAGATGCTTGCTATTTTGAGTAATGCTGCTATGAATATTATAGTATGTGAAATAGTTTCTTTAGGGAAGTGCCTTTCAAAACATTTTGAAACTATAACCCAACAGGTCATGTATACAAATACCTCTATCTCCTGAAAAACTTCAAGAAATATTATTTTCCCTACTATGAACAATGACCAATAAATTCCAATCTATTTTTTTAATGCAGATTGAGATGCAATAAGTTGATTTCATTAATCATTTCTACCCGAGGTTTGAAAACTAGTCTAGGTTATATACTAGGTTGTGGAATTGCTAATTCTCATGCTATGCAAATTTAACTTTACAAGATGATGGCAAATCATTTCCAAAGCATTCAATCCAACTATTCCTACAAATTCTTATTAATCACATTCTTATCAATACTTGCCATTTGGGGCAAAATTTAGGTTTTCAACAGTAAGTCTATTAATTAGTAAACCATTTGAGGACATATTAATGATTTCTAATTATGTTCTAATTTTACAACTAAAAATTACTAGCCCTATAAAGTGCCAGCATTTCTCAAAGACTAGAGAACACTGAGTTGTCCTGTATTCTGTTTGAGATCTTGCATAGGAATGCCTTCACATTTTCTTTGATTAAAAGTATTTCTTGCTTATTATTCTCTTTGCTTTGCTGCTCAAGGGTACAAGTATTCATCTACCTCAGTTGTGGCTTCATACTAGATTGTTTTAAAGTTAAGCATCACTGATAATTTATCTACTAAGTAAAACTTAAACCTACTAAGAAAACAGCTCTGTTTTCCTGATGTAGTCTGACACATTTCATTCTCAAAATACTGGAATTTTTATGGACAGTTGGTGATGTCAATTTTAAAGCTCAAAGGATTGGCTAAACTTATACAAGCAGGCTGTTTGATGTAAAGTTTTGGTCGATTGTGTCAAAATATGGCCTTTTTAATCTAAGGCTTTATGGGAAGAACTTTGTGGACTTTCTCTCATCATTTTTTAACGTTGAGAACGTCTTGTAGATATTTTCTTGACACTGGCTAGGATTGTGCTCCTGTATGCCAGTGTTTCTTGGCTCTTGCTGCATTTCATGACTCCTTAGCATGTAGAAATCTGCTTGTCCATCTAGACTCAGTGACTAAATCTGCATAGGAAGGATTTCTGCTCTGTACGTTGAACAACTTCATTATTCATGGATATCCTCCTGGTTAATGGGTGATCAACCATGACTTTGTAAGGCACTTTCCGTCATCTGACCTGTGTGGCTCCAGTTTCGTCTCTTAAGTCAGTTGGTACCTCAAGCCTAGTCACCCAGTCATGCCGTTTTACATATATTTCAACAATACCATCATCGTGCATTGTTGACAAAAATATTTCCAACGTGGTCTCGCCCTCTGTCACTTTCTGTGTGTCTCTCTGGCTTGAGAAGGTACAGTGCTCATTACAATGGATGAGCTCAATCTTACTCCAGTACAGATTCAGTTTTTTATTTTGTTTTGTTTTTAATTTCTGGAATTCTTTCCCAACAGTAAGAATCCAAACTGTGGGTCTAAAGAAGCACTTGTTTGTGCAGTGGGAATGTAGCAATTAACAGATGCCAAATGGAAAGAGTAGATGAATGTGCAGGGCAGGAATTCTAGGACTCTAATTGGTGTGGACCCTTCAGCCACACCATTCCTGCATTTTCAGAGTTCCACCTAGAGAAAGTGTAGCAAGTTGGAGCAGTTCAGCTTATGTCCTGGAGTCCATCCAGCTCTGTCCTAGGGAACCAGGGAAGCTGTCCTGCGAGTGCCAGCTACAGACCAGGCCTGGTATAATGAAGAAATTGCATTCCTTCTGGGCTGGCCTGGAGGTTTAGACTCTCTACAACAAAATCATTCTGTTGCCACCTATGTTTAAAATAAAAACATATTGTATTAAAAGTGTCTGTGAAAAAATTAAAAAATAAATAAAAATACAAACAAAATAAAACGAAGCAACATATTACTCCTTCTCCCAGTAAAGCATGTAGTAAGGCGAGAAATAGCACCCCCACCAATATCTTTTATTACATTTTTAAGACTCTAAATATTTGAAGGAGGTTAATGGCATTGTGTCCTGACGTAGAATTCTTTTTATTCCTTAAGTAATGACGATTTCGAGTCTGGGAAACTATTGCTCGTGGCACAGAAACCAACACAGGGTAGAGCCTCAATAAATACTTGCTGGCTGAATCACAGAATGAATGAGAGTGTTGACAAGTACTTCAGGATGGCTTCCCAGAAGAGATTTTAAAGGGGTTTTTAGAAATAACTTCTATTCCCAAGCACAGGGAACGCTAGTAAAATGTTTTTGATAGTGCCAGGCAAAATGGCCATTCATTTTTCTCGAGATTTGTATTTCTCAGAGGACCAAAGTGTGTGTGTGTGTGTCTGTGTTTGTGTGTGTGTTGAAGGGAAGCTCATTTCTCTTGTTCCCAAACACTCATCATGGTTAAAAATTGGCATCCACGCCTTCCCAGGGTGACTTTACAACAGTAAGAAGAAAGCTGAGTATGCCTAGTTACCTATAAAACCAATTTTAAACACCTGTTTGTTTGTTTTTTAATAAATACCCCTTGTCCAAATTTGAGCTAAGCCGTTCTACATGGATATCATATGATATTTAGAATAATACAGCTTATCTGTTTTCTGAGAGACATGCTGGGAACATTTTTAAAAAGTGGTTTATTGACTACAGCAGTAAAATAATACTGTATTGTTTACAAAAAAGCTGGACCAGTTGTAAAATTCTTAAAGTTTTAAGGATGTTTGGTGTTTTGATGGGCAAAGAGTTTATAAGATAAAGTGTCCCCAAAACTAATTTGATTTATTCTGCAGTTTGCTAACAGTGGTTTTCTTCAGCGCCCGGGAAAAACATTAAGATGATAAGATGGACACAATACATTTTTACTGTTAGAATTATATTTGGGAAGTAGATAGTAAATGGGATCTCTTGATTCTGCTGAATGGTCTCTATTGTTTTAAACCAAAGAATTATATATACCTTTAGAAGTAAAATTTGTAAAGTTTAGCAGTTAACTCTGAGAACTGCAGCATAGCAAGAGCTTGGTAAATATTTATTGAATGGAAGGATATTTATTCCTGAAAAAGCTGTATGTGAATCAGATTTTTGTAAATTAAATCATACTTTTACATGTATTATGACTCATTTTGTAAGACAAATAATCTTTCCTAAGTTTATATTTGTGGTAAACCCGGATTTTCATGGGTCAGAATTGCTGGAGTGGGGATACCTTGTGTTGCATAAGATCTAGTTTATTCTTTTTGCAGTTGCTAAGGTACAAAAAGTTTGATTTTTTTAGTTTTAAGGCCAACAGTTATTCACCAGTTTATAAACTAATCAGTAAAAAGAGATATCTGAGGATCTTCAATTTGTAATTGATAAATCACTCATGCTGAAATAGTTGGCTTTGATTCTTATTCTCCTTGAGAATGTGAGATGTTGAGGAAAGGTGGGGAGAAATCAAATTTTCGTTAATAAAAAGTTTATTCAAGAAGAAATTCAATTATGATTTTCCCTCCTCCCAAACCCACTAACTGCAGTGCCACCTCAGAGGCCGCACGGAGCATCCTCCCCTCCCTGTGACCAGAGGGACAGGCCTGCCCCTGTCTGCTCCTGTTCTCTCCCCTCCCCTCTGTTGTCCCACTTCCTCTCCATCTTCTGCAACTCGAATCTCTCCTTTTTACTGATTATTTCCTCTCAAAATCTAAGATGCTCTCCAGAAGCCCCATTTTATTTTATTT
>RJWJ010025561.1:0-23708 GCA_004363605.1 Indri indri | reverse complement strand
ACCTTGATGTGGCCTGTTTAATAGGGGCAGATTCTGTTTTGCCACTAGTGGCAAACAATTTAATTAGGAACACAAAATAGCTGCCTGTTTTATTTCCCCCCTGCAAGTGTCTGCTCCTAAGAATAAGAAACTACCGCTATAAAAATCTCTTTCTTCGAGCTGTCTCTAATGAAACTTCCCGATTCCACTTGTTTCGCTGCGCTTTCTCTGCAACAATTTGTTCTTTCTTCCTAAACAGACCTTTAGGTATGCGAGGCCGTTTGTAAATTATATGGTGCTGGCAATATCATGAAATATCATGACTGCAGTTTATGGGCAGATGAAGGGGGATGAGTTGTAACAAGAATGAATTACACAAAATACATTGGGGGAGGAATGAGGGGACCCTGGTGCCAGCGAAATTATTAAACTTTAGAATGGTGCTTAATGAGGACACTAAATTAAGTGACCTTACAAATGGATGGACATAGCAAATGGGATTCTTAGGGAATTATCTTGCATGACCTTACAAAGAAATCATGGGACACAGTATCATAGACCAAGATAAGAAAAGTACAGGTGAGCTGAATATTAGCAAATAAAGCAGTTTCAGTGAAAAAACAATAATCCCTTTAGAATCATCCTGAATGTATTACATAAAATCATCTGCTGTTGAAAAGAATATCATTTATGGTTTGGGGTGATACATTTTACACCGAATTTTGCCTTTTTACGAAATGCGTCTGGCCTAATGCCTAAAAGCTTGCATTGTCTCTATAATTAATATAAAAGTATAAAGAACACTGAGAACTAGAAAACCAGTCACAAGCTATAGATTTCTCTCTCTCTGCCTTACTTAATCTGTCTGTGAAATGGGGAGGTAAATTCTGACTAATCTTTAGAAACTAAGGGATGACTTATGAATATATGGTTGGGTATATATTGGAAAAGATGGGTATATATATACATACACATATTTTGTCCCCAGTGCCCTTTTTATTGTAAATGCCCAAATCTTACATGTACAGCCCAGTGAATTTTTGCATATATGTACACCCTGTGACCACCACCCAGATGGATATTTTCATTGCCTTGGAAATGTCCCTCCGGCTCCTGTCCAGTCTATGCTCCTCCAGAGCCATTAATAATCACTTCTCTAACTTCTGTCACTATAAATTAGTTTTGAATATTTTTGGACTTCACATAGACATGAAATCAGAGAGTATGTATGTTTAGCATCTTCCAGACTCAACATAATGTTGACTCTGTCACCATTCTCCGTTATTAGAGATTGAGCAAGTTGTGAAAACAGGATTTCTACGTCTAATGTTAACCCTGAAAGTGTCCAAAGCCTCCCCTTTCCCCTATTGTTTTTCTGTTCTGCTCTGTTCTGCGTGATTACAGCTTGGAGGTTAAGGGTGTTGGCTCTAGCACCCCTAGGCTGGGCGTTAATTTTAGCTCCATCACTACCACTTGTGGGAACTTGGGTACCTTGCTTAAAATTTCCAAGCCTTAGTTGTCTAATTAGAAAAATAAGATTAATAACTACTTCATGTGTTTGTCACGAGAGCTAAATAAAATCATATCAAGTGCTCAGTGTAGTTTCTGGGCCCTAAATGATAACATTAAGACCAGCCTGGGATATAACAAGTCAAAAAAGGAAAGGTCTCTCTCAGGCTGCTCATGAGAACAGGCAGAAGTCTCAAGATATCCAGGTTCTAAAAACAATGGTTCCATTGAAAAAGAAAAAAAAAATCAACCCCAAACCAGCCTCACCATACCCCAATAGGGGAAAGAATGATGGGTATTGAGTATTCTACCCTAGGTACACCTGTGTCCATTATCAATCACTTTTTGTTTTGTTTTGTGTTTACCAATAGTATTTACATGGATTTCACAATTACCAGTGCATATTAGTTTATTTTGAAACAACTGCCGATAGGAATGGATAGATTTTAAAACTAGAGGGGATCTTATAAATTATTCAGTTTATCCTAATTTTATAGACAAAGAAACTGAGGCAAGTCATGTTATTTGTTTAAGGTCAATGAAAAACCTAGGATTTCTATTTCAGAGTCCAGGGAAAGTCTGGTTTCCAAACCAGTAGAGACAGCCTCACCTAATGGCTGATAGAACTTGTTGGAAATGCAAAATTTCAGGCCACACCCAAAACCTATTAAACTGGAAACTCTGGACGGGTCCAGCAATCTGCACTTTAGCACATCCTTCGGGTGATTCTTACCCGCTGAAGTTAGAACCTCAGTCTATGCAGCCTTGCCACTGAAAGAATGGTCTGCAGACCAGCAGTATCCACCTCACCTGGAAGCTTGTCAGAAATGCAGAATCCCAGCCCCCGGGTCTACCAACTTCTGCAGTTTAATGAGATGTCCAAGTGATAGGCATGCTGTTAAAGCCAGGAAGCACTGATCTATAACCATGGTCAGAACCGTCTGAGACTAACAGTCTATCCAGATTTGTGCCACTTTCTGCTATCAGAGTGTCCTGATTCTAGCCCCTTCCCAATTTCCTCCTGAGCCTTACACCTTCCCCCATAGGAGCTGCCAAAAAAATACCTCAGCTGTAACAATACCAAAAATTAGTGAGCTCCTCCTAAGTGTCAGATCCTGTGCTAAACCACCTCCATAGAGCCATTTAATCCTGTAATATAGAAAAATTAAAAATCCTTTAATCTAAGGATTATCCAAGGTCATAGTAGGTCATTAGTAGGTGGAAAAGTTGGCGTAAAACCTTGGCTGTTTTGGACCTTGTTCCATGATACCATGAGACACTGTGTCATTAATCTCACTGGGTGAAGCGCTCTGGTAATTATCCAAACCAGGATCTGATTATCTAGTTTTAAACCAATTTTAATTCATAGGAATCATAAAAAGTTTAAGGGTGTCCACAGATATGATATCTTTAGTATTGCACTGATAACTTTTGAAAGGAAAGATTATTAACAGCTGTGGGGGCAATAAACCAGGCCAGTGCTTCTCAAACTACCTATGGTGAAGGATTCTTCACCCCCACCCCAGCCTGCCATATACTAATACTTTGGTAAAATACAATAAAAATGAATTAATAGTACAATTCATAGAAAAGACAAAAAGTACAAGCCAATTAAAAAAAATTTAATAGATGTAAAATGACACTGTCAAATTGCTGTAAAAATTTCTAAATGCTTACTCTCGATTTCTGTACTTACACTGTCACAGGCCAGCAAGCTACAGACTAATATTGTTCTTGGAAGTACACTTTGAGCACAAGAAACTAGGCAATGCACTAATTAAGATTGACACATAGTCTGGACCAGTTTTAAACTACTATACTATAGGTCAGTGAATTCTATGAGTATATTTCCATCCATAGAAAGGTATGGAAGGCCACTGACACTTTCCCCAGAGTCGGCCATAGGAAAATTAGTAACATTTCATTTTTTGGTGTATTCATTCCTTCATCCAACCAACATCTAATGATAATAGATGATGTGCCAGGCTCTTGTGATATAAAACTGATTAAGACATGGTCCCAACTTTTAGGAGCTCACGTGATAGTAGATAATAATAATTTCCTTTCATTACATTTTTACTCTATCTTTTCATCTACCTTTCCATCTATACATCTTTATCCTTCCCCTTCAAAACAGAATTTAAAGTGGCTTACTTTACAGTACAATGAGATAAAGATAAAACCAATGAAAGTTTTATATTGTATAGCATTTTACAATTATATGTTGTATCTCATTCTAACCTTGACTTGTCACAACTGTCCTGTGAGGTAGGTAGGACAGGTGTTATGATGCCCATTTTAAAGGTGAGAAAACAGGATGAGAGGGGTTCCTCATGTGCCCAAGATCCTACAGCTTGTGTAGAGCACAGTAGGGAATTAAATTTAGGTTTGTTGCCTGCCAGCCCAGTGCTGGCACCTTAGCTGTGGTTATTTTCTTCCCAGGTATTCATCCACTGTCATCCGTGGGTATCATTTTGACGGATGTCCATCCTCAAGCATCGTGACCTCATAACCCTCCTGGAGGGGACAATCTCTCACCTGGGCTTCTCCTTGCAGTTAGCTAGAGCTGAGGGTCTTTTATTCTTTTTTTTTTTTTTTTTTCAAATTCAGATTTAACTGACCTATATCCTATTCACTCTTGATCTTACTCTATGCTGGATGACAGCACACCTAAAAAATTTGAATATATGTGTCTATTTAATGGTAACCAATGACCAATTATTTCCTTTCTATCTGGGGGAAGACCTAGTTAAGACCATGAGATAGGCGAAGTTTGTCTTCATTACTTTGACCCTCTTGGTGCTATGTCTTCATCCCCAAATCAGCGACCTACACACAAATACTCTTTTTCTTCATTCCTTTAGTAAAACAGTCTCTCAGAGCATTCATTCATGTAAGGTTGTATAATCTCAGCTGGCACACACACACAAAAGCGTTGACTACTTAGAAGTATTTTTACATTCTGTTTTCTTCACTATTGCATTGCTATAGCCCAGGGTCATATCTCTCATGTGGTAAGAGTTCAGTAAGTATTTATTGAAAGGATGTTAAATGAATTTGTAATTGGGTAGACAGAAACCCCCCTTTTTTTCTCCTGAAGGAGCAGAAGCCAATACATGAACTTCCCTATGTGTTTGCCTAGCACCACGTTCAGTGCTCCTGAGCTTCTTATTTGGTGCCTGCCTGCCTCATTTATCTCCTTGCCTCTGCTCTCACTTCCTTCCATTCCATGTAAAATGCATGTCTGATTTTGTCCCTTTGTTACGTAAAATTCCTTCTGATACTTCTACTGCTTCAGGTTGTCCACAAACCTCCGCAGATGATACTCAAGGCAGTAGCCTCAGAAGTGAAAAGTAGTGTCTAAATAGAGGGTTATTTAGGAGGTGTAATTGATAAGAATCGGATGAGGGGGTGGGAGGAAGGAAGGTGTTGATGGTGATGTGAAGCATAGGGCAGGTGAGGGTGACACTCAACAAGCCACATTATGAAAATGCCTGTTTATTTCTCCAGTTGTGTTTTCTTCCCTTCTCCTTGTCTTCTCTCAAAATGTATAAAGTCCAGAGAAACTCCCTGAGTCTCACCTTGCAACATGGTAAGGAATTCAGGGATGATAAAACACAATTATAAGACCTTAGAGCATACATGTATATACATATATATATATATATTTTAAAGGATGCTACCTTTGCCATGTTTGTTAGTTTCAGGTATTTGGGTCTCCCATTGCGATGGCAATAAAACCCTTAAAACAATATGCTCTGCATACTTTTTGGGGGAGGGGGGAGGTAAAAAGAGGAATGGATGGAGAGAAAAGTTTATTTAGATTGTTTCACTTCTTTGTTGGGAACAAAACTCCAGAACGGAATGGGTAGGGGAAGCTAAAATGAAGGTGCTGGGGAACTGTCTGACAAAGATAAAAGGTGCAGGGAGGTGTTGACTTGGTGGGCGATGACGATGACGTGAGCTCTGGCATCCATGCTCTCGGGAATCCTCTCTGCCACTTACATATTAAATGGATGATCTTGGGCAAGTTATTTATCCTCCTTGAGTTACATTCACCATGCATAAAATGCAAATTCCAATAGCACCTACCTCATAGACTGATGGAGAAAGTTAAATAAAATTGTTCTCAACCTAAAGCTTAGCCCCAGCAGATGCTCAATAAATATTAACTATTATTGTAATAATTATGTTACTTAACAATAGAAAAACCACAGTGGGGTCTATGGCATGTTTGAGCTAGGTACATAAACTTCCAAAATGCTTTGCCCACCAGAAGACACCTATCTTTCAAGATTTCTGCACGGAATTTGTGTTCAGTATGGTCTTTGTCTCACAGTGATATAATCAAGAGAAAATAGACATAGTTAAGATCATTTTCAAGTACAGAGAAAGAAAGCCTTTTCATCCCTATTATAATAATCAATAAAGAGAACAGATTTCTGGGACACTAAGAAAACAAGACTGATTAATGAACTGTGATCTTTTTCAAGGTATGCTTGTTTCTTCCTGCTCCAAACAGAAGGCCATATCAAGCCACTGGGTGATGGAGACAGTTTACAGGAAGCCAAGAGGCTTATTGGAGGCATTCTGATTCTGAGTGCTCAGCTCAGTTCGGAAGCTCTGAGACAACAGCTGCACCTGTAGAACAGCAGGGCCCAAACTTGAGCTTGTATTAGGATCCTTAGAGGGCTCATAAAATGCAGATTTCTTGGCTCCAACCAACCTGTCTGAGTCCTAAGTCTGGGTGGGACCAATAGTTTGCATTTTTGACAAGTCCCAAAAGTGATGCCAGTGATACTGGGCTAGGACCATACTTTAAGAACCATTGTTTTAGAACAATGTTTCCCACTGGGAGGTCATTCCCCAACTAAAAAGCTTTCAAAGCTGCTCTTCATGAGCTGGTACCATTATTTCTGAAAAATGTCCTTTTCTTCTTGGAACACTATTTATGGGCCTGACATTTCAACCCACATTATCAACATGTCCCTTTGCCCTTTTTTCCTTCTTGGCACTTTAGTTTATTCACCTTTTCCTTCTAGAAATCTTGCCAACACATTTTTGGTTCATGCTTTGGCATGCTTAGTATTGCCTTTTTCCTGCTCTTGTCTTCTTGGTAAGTTTTGTTGATTTTACAACTGGAATTTTCCTTTTGCTCTCACCTCTGGCCTAATAGTTTTCCCCAAAGTCCTTGCCTCTTTTCTTGTACACAGAACATAAATATATCTAATAGAGCTAACTGTAATAGTACCCTTTATCAGAACAAGCTTACCACTTAGCACACATTATTTTTGACCAAAAGCAAAACTAAAACTAAAGTTCCAGCCCTGTGACTGATACTTGAGGCTGGGCGGAGTGAATTTACTTCTTCATCATTTTTATTAAAGATTTTGTTACTGAGTTTGTTTTAATCAGAGGTGCTTATGCTGGAAATCCACTGAAATGTTTTTCTTTTTTTTTGCTTTTTAATTAATTTTCTATTTGGGTTTAAGTATAAGCTTTAATTTAGAGTTTGTTTATGGCCAAATATATAATATTTAAATATCAATTTGCAATGCTCTCTCAGTTGGATCTCCCACTGTGCCTAATCTCCTACTTTAATTTTGGAATGGCCAAATATAAATAGTTTGTTTTTTTTCTTTTTGAGGCAAGGTCTTGCTCTGTCGCCTGGGCTAGCGTACAGTGGCAACATCAGAGCTCACTACAGCCTCAAACTACTGGGCTCAAGTGATCTTCCTGCCTCAGGCTCGCAAATACTGGGGACTACAGGCATGTACCACCACACCTGGCTATAAGCTCGCCTCTTAGCACATATTATTTTTCTACTTTTTGTACAGACAGGGTCTTACTATGTTCTCAGGCTGGTCTTGAACTCCTGGACTCACGTGATCCACCCACCTTGGCTTCCTCAAATGTTAGGATTACAGGTGTGAGCCACCATACACAACCTCATAAATAGTTTTTAAATTGTTGCTCAAATATAAATATATGGCCAAGTATAAGAATCCTAGTAAAGTTTTAGCTTTAACTTCATTTTGCTCTCTCTTTTCAATAGAGAAGATGAAATAGATACTTGCATTTTACTTATTACAATTGACTGTCTTCTTTATAGCTGTGAAAAAATGAACAGCTTGCTATATCCATCAAAGAAAAACCATGGGGCATGTGTGTTAGTGTGTGTGTGTGTGTGTGTGTGTGTGTGCGTGTATGTGTGTTTGTGCATGTCTTAAAAAATGCTGCATCTCTGCTACATTGTACTTAACCACAATGACAGTGACTAACATATAATAAAAGATTACATTAATTTGTGCCGTGCTTCAGAATAGTGAGCATTTAAGTCGGCTCCTCAGATGCAGGGAATAGGTTTTCTTTCCTAAGGAAGCAGAGAAAGAAGGAAATTAAAACTCAACTGGGCCAAGCACAGTGACTCATGCCCATAATGCTAGTGTTGTGGGATGCCAAGGTGGCAGGATTGCTTGAGGCTAGAAGTTCAAGGCCAGCCCAGGCAATATAGCAAGACCCTGTCTCTACAAAAAAACTTTAAAAATTAGTTGGGCATGGTGGTACATGCCTGTAGTCTCAACTGCTCAGGAGGCTGAGGCAGGAGGATCACTTTAGCCCAAGCATTTGAGGTTGCAGTGAGCTATGATGATGCCACTGCACTCTAGCCTGGGCAACAGAGTGAGGATCTGTCTCAAAAAACACAAGAAAACAAAAACAAATTCCCCAAAAACTCAACTGCAAAGGAGAATTAACATAGAGGATGATCTGGTAAACTGGCTATGAGAAAAACATGAATGTCCTATATCTCTTATTTGTTGTAATTGCCCATAAATTCCAAAGACTGTAGGTTTTATCCATTCGCTGAACTTTGAATAACCCCACTTAGGGAAAGAAGAAAACTTAAACAAAATAGTCTCTTTATGAAACAGGGGAAAGATGGGAAAACAATAACTAAAGACAAGCCAGGGTGGAGAGGATTTGGCTGAATAAAAAAGAGAGGGAAGAAAGGCTTCAAATGTCCCTTTCTCTCTTTTGGCTTCTACTTCAGATCTCTGATGTTTGAATCCTCTACATGTAAAATTTGAAAATTCTTTTTCTGATGAGTAGTAAACCATTTCAGATGATCTCTGTCATCCAATTTAGCACAAACATTTTAAATGAGAACATTTTCACATTTACAAAAATTTTTCAAATGGCTTTCCTGAAAACAATAACCATGCTTTATAATATCTGGAAACATTTTTTAACTTTTAATTTTGGCAGAGATCAGTTTGGGTAGTATACTCTGTAGTGAGAATATGCAGTTCCAAACCCCTATGTTGGTGAGAGTATTAACTGGTATAACCTCCATGGAGAGTGGTTTGCAATAGCTAAGATAAAAAGGCACATAACCTTTGACCTAACAATTCCTGTTCTATGAATCTAAGCTACCTATATAATTTCTCATATATGGAAAAACAAATATTCCAATGATATTCATTGAAATGTTATTTGTAATAACATTTGTTTATTAATATGCAACTGGCTTCAAATTTTGTTATATCCGCTTGATGGAATACTATGCAGTCATTAAAACAAATTCAGTATGCATTGGTATGGAATAATCCCAAAAAGATATTAAGGAAAGCTCATGTCTATATTTGTTTTATGTATGATATCTCTGAAATGTTAGAGAAGAAGTTGGTAAAAGTAGCTGCATCAGGGAAGGTGTTAGCTAGGAAGGGAGCTCAAGATGGGAGGGGGATTTTCACCATATTCTCCTTGGGACCTTTCAAATTTTATACTCTGAGCATATATTTCTTATTCAAAATAAATTAAAAAAATTAAAAGCCCATGGAATCTCAAGTCAGAAATAAAGCTGAAATAAACCAGGTTAATCCAACTTATTTCAATAAACCAAGAATTGAAAGTGTAAATCATTTACTTCTGAATGTAATTGATCTTATTATATTGAGAAGGCAGAAGTCTTATGCTAGGCCATGCAAACTCAGGGCCAGAAAAGTATTTCTTTTTAACAACGCATTTCTCCAGCAGGCATTTGCAAAACCAAAATGCACCCATTCTTTACTTTGCCTGACATGCTTAGTAAGTTTAAAGATCATCTCTGTAAGGTAAAATAAAGGAAGCTTTGTAGCCATCATTAAATGTCTTCACTGTAAGATTTATTGCCATAATTGTGACAGAGCAAATGATTTTTTTTTCCTGGAAGCAAAAATAGTTTTAAAAGAAACTAGGTATTGTTTTTTCTTTTCCAAGCAAAGTATAGATACCCCAAAATTACATGGTGTCACAGAGCATGCCATAGTTAGAAAAAATGATGCAGTGCCTTTTCAGTCTTATTAAGAAAATTACACAGTTAACTCTTTGTACCTTTGAAGGGTGTCTCTGTCTGATGAACTTTGTTATTAGAACAACATTCAGCTGAAAATTGTGTACTAAAACTAACTCATTTTGGAGTTAACAAAGTAGATTCTGAAACAAAACAGATGTCATAGCAATAGATACAAATTCTACAACTGTGGCTGAACATTCCAAGACTTTGTATGTAGCTATCGGTAGAGGGAAAAACAAAAATGTAAAGGATCTGTACCTGATGATTGACAAGTAGGTTATTAATATACTAAGGGAAGGGACTATGTCACTTTCTGCACTACTATCTTACACAGACTAATATCATGGGGTTCATGCTACTGACTCACTCATTTTTCTTATTCCATCAGTCACTAACCTCTGGTCTCATTGCTAGATGTTGGGGGACACAAACGTAAATGAGATACAGTTTGTGTCCTTCAAGAGCTTACAGGTTAGTGAGAGGGAGGTTGGAGATGAACACAAGAAACAGATAAATGTAATGCCATGTGACAAGACCCTTACCAGCCCAGAGGGAAGTTCTCTGACTCAGCTTGAAATGTACGTGGGCTTGTGTGTCTTGTGTGGAGGTGGAGTGGGGAGGATTAAGAAAGATTTCCAGGATGGTGTGATATTTGAAGCGGGTTTCCATGACATGTTCTCTAGGTTTCTGTGTGTGTTTAATGGGGGATGGAGGAGGGAGGCATAAGCAAATTTCCAGGTGGAGAACACAACACTAAAAAGATATGAGGTAAGAAATATTGAGGTGAGGGGTGAGGGTGGAGCTCTGTTTTAAGAAACTGTGTAGTTGAAACCTATGGCGAAAGCAGGAGGGAGAAAAGACGAGTCTGAGAGAAAAGCAGAATCCACATAGGAGATTCCCGGCAAACTGAGTATTTGAGTAAGGATGGACCCTGAGAAAAATGTAGCAAGCGTCATAATTTTCAGTGGCCCTTGAAATCTACTTACTTCAGAAATGTAAACTATACAACTTTAGATGCTAAATGTGTATTTCAGTTCAGAGAGGATAACCAGAGTAATAAATTGAGACTGTGGTAATAATCAGGTTGTTTTCTGATTACCCAGAAATTTTTAAAAGATTAGTTCCCCTGTAGGAAATACTGCTTGTGTGGAATTAGCTGCTACTCCACAGGTTGCACCTGACAAGCATGATTCATGCAAACTTCCTTAGACCTCAGGGAGCTGGTGTCTGAAGTCTGAGGGTGTTGCCACTAGATAATGCTTTTTATTTGGAAACACTCCAAAAAATCTGGATTTTTAAAACTAAAAAATATGGTGTAAGTTATTACAAGAAAAATGTATTATTAAAACTAAAAAAAACCACCCTGGTTGTTACTATTAGTCTAATTCACTTTTAGCCTCTGCACCATCAAAACAATGTCTTTGTACTATATTTCTTGTGCTTGAAAAATAATGCATGCAAATTATTTAAAGTGTGGTAAGAAAATTTCAAAAATCAATCAAATATGTGTAAAAATGAAAGCAATTGTGGTAGGGCAGAATAAAGCGACACGAGGTAATTTTTTGAACATATTTGTTCTTTCAATATATATTCTTTTTTTGCAGTGAAATGTATTATACATAGCATAAAACTTACCATTTTAACCACTTTTGAGTGTAAAAAGTTCAGCGGCATTACGTACGTTCACATTGTTGTACAACCATCACCACCATTCATTTCCAGAACTTTCTCATCTTCCCAAACTGAAACTCTGTACCTGTTAAACAATAACTCCCCATTCTCCCCTCCCCCTGCCCCTGGTAACCACCATTCCCTTTTACATGTCTGTGAGTCTGACTACTTCAGATACCTCCTAATATATATTCTTCTTGTGAGCTCGAATGTCAATTTGCTTAAACTTACTTCATTTCTCTGCTCCATTGAAAATCCACGAATGTGTTCACGGATAGGCTTGGCTTCAGGAGATGTGATCTGCAGGCTTGGTCATTTTTTCAGGCTTGAAGTTTGGGCCACAGAGAAGTCTGGAAGCAGGTACATCAAACTCACAGCTCACTGCTGCACACGATTTATCTCTTTATGTGGCTGGCCATGCCGGCGCAGCTGTTAATGTGGGAAGGCCCTTTTTTGCTGGCTAGGTGAACTATCAGCTTCCATTTCAGACGGTGAAGCAGCTCATTGACTCCTATTGTATCTTTTTCTCCAGCAGGGATAAATTGACAACCATTTGGAAATATGTCAGTTCTTACTTCACAAATCTCTGTGGAAGTGGAGTGTCCACTATAATCGATACTACATATAGAAATAATTTCAGAGCTGTTTCTTTAAAATATAAAATAAACTGAGAATCCTTAAAGAGTAAATAGAATCTTTATAGCCTCCAACTAAAAAACTGTATTTGGTACATTTATGTTACATTGTTGTTCTGAACAACAAAATATGCTCAAATACTGGGGGAATGCAATGTTTTCGTCCATCGATAGTTTATGCTTTCAATCTTTCTGGTTAGGTTTTTATCAAGTGCAAAGAATTGCTTACATGCTTGTGTTATCAACCCAATTCAGTTAACCAGAAATGGATTCCCTAGAAAGTAATTACTGTTAATCTATTAATAATTCACTTGTAGCCTCTATACCTTGAAAAAATATCTTTTTAATATAAATATTTCTTGTGATCGAAAAATAACGCATGCAAATTGTTTAACATATGGATATTTTAAATAAGAAAATTTAAAAATCAGTCATAAAATGCCACCATCAGACATATTGACTGTCACTTTTGTTGCATTTCCTTATATACATATAAAATATATTCGAATATGTGTGTGGTATTTGGCTCTTCGCACTAAAATTTATCAAAGTTTCTCCTCAATTATTTTAGAACTTTTAAAAAGTGACTGCAATAATATTTTATTATATGGTTGTATAGTAATGCATTTAACTATTTTCCTATTTCTCTTATTGTTGGGCATTTAATAGGAAGAGGCTATTTGACCTGAGGGTTCAGAGCAGGAGGCAAAAGATTGGTATTGAGTATTCTCTCCGTCTCCCCTCTACTAAGTATGACTCTGGGCAAGTCTATGAACCTTCTAACATTGTCTTCCCTACCATGAAATGAGAAAAATAGAGAATACTTCAAAGAATTACTGTGAATATCAACTATGAGCATAGAAAACACTTGGCACAACATCTGGTGTAAAAGAAATAAATGGCAACTATAAATATGAATATTGCCAAAATGCTTGCCAGAAAAATTGTAAAAATTTTTATTTTGATTAGCCATATCTTGATGCACTCACTCTTTGTTATAATCAACATTAAAAAAACTTTACCAGTTTTATAAGGAAAGGTATCTATATCCATTACCTATTGCTTTAAAATAAGCTACCTAAAAGTTAGCTTAATACAACATGACTTATTCTTTCTCATGATTCTGTGGGTTGGCTGGGCTCAGATGGACAGTTCTTGTGTTTGCATGTGTTGTCTGGGCTCACTTATAGAGGTACATACAGATGGCAGCTGGACTGGGCTGGAAGTTCCAAGAAGGCTTTTCTCTTTCATGCTGTTGGCTGGGGTGCTTCAATTCTCTTCCTTATGGTCTCTCTCTCCCCATGTGGTGTGTCCTTCTTCTGAGCCTCTACGTGTGATTTCTGTTTCCAGCTACATAACCTGGCCTTCCTTTCAGCATGGTGCTTTTTTAGTTCAAGACTGAGAATAGGTCTGCTCCTGCTGCTTTTAAATTTATTCTTTTAATTGACAAATCATATATGTGTTTGTCATGCATAACATGTTGTTTTAAAATATGTGAATAGTTATCTCTTGGTATCTGCAAGGGATTGGTTCCAGGAACCCTCTGGATACCAAAATCTGAGGACACTCAAGTCCCTGATATAAAATGGTGTAGTATTTGCATATAACCTATGCACATCCTCCTGTATACTTTAAATCATCTTTAGGTTACTTATAGTACCTAATACAATGTAAATGCTATGTAAATAGTTGTTGTACTGTATTTTCTATTTGTATTATTAATTGTTGCATTTTTTTTTTTTTCTGAGATAGAGTATTGCTGTGTTGCCCCGGGGAAGAATGCAGTAGTGTCATCATAGCTCACTGCAACCTCAAACTCCTGGGCTCAAGCACTCCTCCTGCCTCAGCCTCCCAGAGTGCTAGGATTACAGGTGTGAGCTACCATGCCTGGCCTCTATTGTTATTTTTAAATTTTTTTCCAAATATTTTTGATCTGCAGTTGGTTGAATCTGTGGCTGTGGAACTGGTGGATACTGAGGGGAGCCTGTATGTTGTAGAATGGCTAAATCGAGCTAAATCACACATTCATTACCTCACATACTTTTTATTTTTTTGTGGTGAGAACACTTAATATCTATTCTTAGCAATTTTCAAGAATATAATACATTGTTATTAACTATAGTCACCATGTACAACAGAGTTCTTGAACTTATTCCTTCTATCTAATTGAAATTTTGTATCCTTTAACCAACATCTGCTGTCTTTTATTGGTCAAAATCAAGTGCTAGATTGAGCCCAAGTGGAGAAGGGTTGAGGAATTAGACTCCACCTCTTGGGGTATGAATGGCAAAGAATTTGTGACCATCTTCCATCTGCCACAGTATTTATATTTAAAATTTTGAATTTATGTACCTAAAAATAAAGCAAAAGAAACAAAGAAAAAACCCCTTTCTATATTATGGTTGTCTGTAAGGACCATATGCTGTTTTTTTTTTTGTTGTTGTTGTTGTTTTTTTAACCAAACTGTCTTTCCATGAGACTGGGGGTGGAAGGATACAGAGAGGTGGTAACTTACTGTCATGTGTTGTCATAAGTGGTATGTTTATTTCTATAGTGTCATTTAAGCTTCCTGATAAGAGTGCTGTCTTTGTTTTCTGTCTTCTGCTATAATATAAAATAATTATTCCTCTATTGATGTCTTTGACAGTTGTTCAGGGTGAAAACATCTTGAATGAACTCCAGCAGTTTGGGTACATTAAATTTATCCTGAAACCTATATTTCCTTAATTCTTTTTTTACTCAATAAATAATTATTGAGTGAATGAAAAATATTTCTTTAATTCTTGAGGTCATAAAAAATAAATTCTGATTCCACTCTCCCCACAAAATGTATGGCCAAGAATTTAGTGCTCTCTGAATTTTCTATGACCCATCTGAACTTCTAGTATTTGTTATTTAATTTAGGGTTATAGATCCAGCTTATTTTTACATATCTTTTTTTTAAATCAATCTACTTTTTCAACAATAGTTCTATGATTTCTCATTGAATTCCATGATAATATTTATAATAGTTATAATTCTCTACATTTTATGTTGGTTTCAATGCTCCTAACCAATCTTTTTACATGTGATGATGTGTTCTGATGTTGTTTTTCCATTTTTCTCTTGGTCAGCTGGATCTACCTTCAAGGAAGACAGATCCACTCTTCTTAGGAAGGACACAGTGGTATGTCCTTTCAATCCTTGCCTGACTGAGAGTCTTGGCACAGGCGTACCATCCAGATTTTATATGGAATTCTTGCTTTTCAAGCCTTTTATACCTTAAAATTTCATAGCTATCACACTTTTGGTTTTCTTTCAATAAGTGTTGAAAAAGAATTTGGAGCATTCTGATTGTTGTTTCCTTCTGAACAGTAATTATATAATTTCCCTTCTTGTTCTTGAATTTAAGTTTTTAAAAATACTATGGTTTATTTTTTTTTTATTTTTTATTTTTTTACTAATTTTGCATGGATCCTAGTGAGTCATTTTGAGTTGTGATTTTTGTTCCAGAAACTTTTCTTCTTCTATTATATCTTTGACTATTGTTTTACTCCTTATTGCTCTAGTTTTTACAGTTGGAAAATTATTATTTATGGCTGATTTCAAATCTGTCTTTCATACTTTTTCTTATCTCTTTTACCTCTGCTTCTGGGAGAGTATCTCAAGTGCTTCCTCCACAGTACAGATATAAATTTGTAAATTATTTATGCAGTTTATATCCAACATCAAAATGAATTTTCATTTTTCCATTACATTTTCCCTTGCATTATTTTCTTATTTTAGCTATATTTGCATCTCCGTATTTTTCTCAGCTTGATTTTTCTTATAATTGCCTGCTCTTCTTTCAAAGAGACTTTCTCTTTGAAGGATCTTTTGAGGAATCAAGCATAAATATTCTCTTATTTTTACCAGCTTATTATAGACAAGTCATGCTCTTCCTCTGAGGCTTTGAGGCAATGAATTAAATTTCCTTTAAGTAGCAACATTTATTTATTAATTTTCTTTTCCACAAAAGTGGTTTTCCAGGTTACTTAAAATCCAGCAAAAGTAAATTACCTAGATGCAGAAGAATGAAAACAAGGGGGAAAAAACTTCAAATAGATCTAAGGATAAGGCAAATATAAAGTGCCTACTCTGAAGTCTCAAACTCTTTGGTATTAGCAGATACCTATCAGTGAGCAGCCAATAGTAATATATACAAGTCACAGTGTCCATAGACAAAAATGAATAATTGCCTGGGAGAAGCCCAGTTCTTCCATATGCTAAGATAAGGAAGAAATTGCCCTTGAGATCCCTTATACATGGGATTCTCTGCACTGTAATATGTCCTTAACAATATCTGGAAGAGAGATACTTGACCAATGTCATGTGGCTAATGATGGGTTAATGGCCTTACCTCAAAGGCAATTCAAGTCTGGAAATATTTGGAGTGTATGGAGGGTTATGTGGATTTCATTCATATTCTTTGAGCAATCCTCCATAAACTTTACTTTCATCAGCTTTTGCTGAATATTGGGCAGCTGTGATTTTGAGATTATTCTCTTTGGCAATTATCTGGAGTGTGATTATTCTTTCTTCCCAATTAAATTTCAAACTACACTAGTAGAAAGTCAAGCCAGAAGTAGGGTTGACACTCTCTTGTGAAATTACTGGAGCCTAGCAAAACCCACATGACTGAAAAAAAAAAAAGCACGTGTAACTATTCTACCTTTATGCAGAGGATTAGTAAGAGTCAAAACATTACTCATGAACAGAATAAAACCTCTTAGAAAATAATTTACATCTACTTTTATTGTGCAAATGGGGAGTGAAGCCCCAAAGTTCTACTTCTAGACTTTGGGTGCAAGAATTTTAGCTTGAAAATTTTTAAAACAGTGGTACTCAAATACTCCACAGTAGCCATAATAACATCTCAATAAAATATTCAGAAGGCATTGCTTTGAGCAATGCTGCTTCCTGGTGTGTACGCCAAAAAACTGTTGCCTAACTAAATACAAAACAAATGAATGAATTAATTATTAAATATAAATAAGCTAAAACTTAGAGAGTGTTATAAAAATAACTTTTGGTTTTAAATTAATTGAAAGCTCTTTGGAGGAGTGATCGGATGGGAGAGCCAGGTGTCCATTATGGACACACTTTGATCATGACAGTGAGATCCTATCTTTTGCCTATGTGCAAATTCTGTAGGAGATTGTTCCCAGAGTATCTTAGACAACAGCTGAAATGGCCTCTCCCTAAACCTTGGTGTGTAAATGCTTCTGAGTTTTTTTCCCCTTCTTTTGACTTAGGGTCCTCCTATGAGATAGGGGTAGTGAACTGACAGTAAATAAAAAAATCAGAAATATCACAAAAAAACTGCTGGTTGGATCATTAGCCTCTAAGTACTTACAAACTTTCCAGGTTTGTGTTTTTGGGTACATTTTCCCCAGGAAGATTTTGAAATTATAAAAGTTTTTTCCAAAACTGTCAGGAAATGTCTATTTTTCAATAGGTAGGACTGTCTGTCCAGGGACTTGAGGCTAAGATAATTCTGCTTGCAACAGGTCAGGAGGAAAATGACCCTGTGTGCTTTCCACCTAGGCCAACAAATAGGTAGATAAATGATAGGTAGGTAGGTAGATAGTTAACACAGAGGGAGGATAAATTAGTTTCATTGTGAGGCTTGAAGGTAAAAAGGAATCTTAAAGGATACTGTGCAGCCCCAGGGGGCAGTGGCAAGGGGGCTAGACTGGAGAAGATGGAATGAATAGAAGATTCTTCTACTGGCAGCTTCCCTAAGTCTCTAGAGAGCTCACAACAGAGAGGTGGTTTTCCCAAGAGAGAAGCCTGAGCTATTTCCCTCAGCAGTGCTCTCAATTAGTACCTTAAGAAAATCCTTGGCTGTGAATTTTCACAGTGATTCCACTACAGCTGTCCTCATAATAAACAAGAAAACTATTTGTCCCACCACCCTTCCCAACCAGAATAGTGTGATGGAGTGTGTGTGTGTGTGTGTGTGTCTGTGTGTGTGTCTTAAAGAATACTATATTCAGCAAATTTTTCATGCCTTTTCAAGCATCGGTGCAAAATATGGTAAAAGGCATCCAAATGCAATCCAATTATCCCTTTGCCTTTCCAAAGGAAAGATCGTTTTGGCGTAAACCTGACCCTTGTGACAAAACAGAATGAAATGGTGCATTTTAAGGAGAATGTTCTTGGCTAGGAACATATCGGCCTGCGAGTGCTTGGAGGGCTGATGAAGGCTGCAGCTTGGGGACTGCTCCCATATCCATACTCGCCGCTTCTTAAGGGTGTATTTCAACATTGCGAACGTCGTTCCTATTATGTGACAAGATGACAAATACTATCCAATGAACCACAACACATAAAAGGGAAAAATAACATTTTCTCACCTTGGGAAGGCTCGAAAGGTCCATCTAGCTGCAGACGCTGGCTTATATTATTTTGCTGAGAAGGTTTCAACCTGGAGAGATGGGTTCAAAGAGCAGAGTTTTAACAAAGAAGGAGGGAGAGATAAAATAAGGATTTAGCAAGGAGCCAGCCTGGGGAACACAAGCTAGACTTTGGTGAAATATTCTGAATCTAAATTTCTAAAGGGGGCTCTTCTGATCTCCCTTCTTTACATTTGTATTGGAATAGGTGAAAGGTGGAAAGGGTTTTCAACAAAGCAGAATCTCTCAAAATATAAGAAAGTGAAGGAGTGTGCTCACAAACATAGGCCTCCAAACATCTGGTTCTTAGTCCTGACTCTGCCTGGGTATCACTTACAAGCAGATAATTTTTTCATTGTTTCTCTAGGCTGAGACTAGATAAAAATCTTGTATCTATAGGATCAATAGTCATTTTGTAAATCAGCTGCACTTGTGGGTTCGCACCGCAGACCTGCTGCCATCAATCCTGCAGGCTCGACTGAGTGATTCAGTTTTTCACAGCCTGAGCAAACACATACCATCCAGCATGGCTATTTTCTCCTGCTCGGGGTTGTTTGTGTAAGTTCAACAAGTGTCAGAGGAATTTAATGGACCATGTGGTAGCAAAATCGGCTAAGTGAACGATTCTTTGGTGCCTCTGTTCTTATAAGAACAGGCATAATATTGAATGTCTGTAGATTTCAGAATAAATTCAGGAGGACAGGGCTGATGAAATTATATTCTGGTAAAAACTTGGTGCTGTGACTTTAAAACGTACTACTTTAGCCCCTAGGCAAGCCCCACTCCGAAGATCATTTATAGCAGAATAATATTCCTGTTTGTAAAGTGATTAGATCTTGGCTGCTTGGAGGGACAAGGTATTGACACTGAGCTCTGGGAACCCTATTTTGTGATTCCATGGATGAAGTTCACATAAAGTGTGAGAACAAAGGTTCACGTTTCAGAGAATCAGGTTTTTGCTTATATAATTGTAGAAAATTCATCTGTCTTCAGAGCTTCCTCTATATGTAGGTCTTACATTGTTGTCTCTGTGTTGCCTCTTTGTGATAAGTTATTAAACCCTACAAAATAGTTTGGGATTTCAAGGCTAAAAATAAAAGGCCCAGAGAAGTACTAATTAAGTGCACAGGCGCCGGTTCACACTGTCAGGTTCATACCCTATATCCACTCATCATCTATTAGCTATTTGACCTTGGACAAGTTGCTTAAGCTCTCTGAACCTCAGTGTTTACAGCAATAAAAGGGGGATAAGAGCTATGTCTCAGGACTGGTGTGAGGATTAACTGGACTAATGCCTGTGGAGCTCCTAGCACAGTGTCTGTCACACAGTAATCACTCAATAAATGATAACCAACATTTGGGGATGCAACACAAGTAATCTTGGGGAATACAGTGCTTGCCAAGGAGGTGCTTCATCCATGTGAACTGTATAAAACCAACTTGATTGAGGGTCCGATTGCCCAATTTCCACATTTCCCCCTGTTGCCTTTTCTTTAATTTTCTATCCATTCCTCATTGCATAATTCTCAACACGACCTAGCCCAGGATAATTCTGCTAGAGGAAAGGCACATGCAGAGTGAGATGATGGTGAGCTCCTCAAGAAGATAAGCAGAGTGAACAAATAAGAGGAAGGCCATCACCTGGCTCCCTGTAGAATGCTTAGCAGGAGGATTGGTGTAAGTGGACGGTTGCAGTATGTTTTATATTATGTGAGATATCAAGTATCATGATTTTCTTGGCCATAATTAGTATGGACCATGAAAGAGTGAAGTCAATCTTCTGGGAACCTTTTCAGACAGGCATGGGTGTGCTTGTGCCTAATCCTCCATGCACACACACACACGAAATTTTCTCCTCACATTAGTCCTCTCACATTTGCAATACATTCTGCCCTCAACTCTGCATGACATTGCTGGCAAAAGGACACAGTTGCTAGATAAGTGTTTGAGGCACTGACAGCAGCCCCTGGACTCAAACATTGATTTGCTGGTGTTCTGCCATCCTCTATAAAGAAAAAATCATCTCCTCAGCATCAATGATAGAGAAATCTTCAAAGAAGGGGTTGGTTAAAAATGAACATTTTAGTAAAAAAATACTTGCTATTCCTCTGTCACTGCCCGAGATGGGAAGATGTGGAGTCAATTTAGTGAGCTTCAATTGTAGCTGACTTGGGAAGGAATAATATACTCATGTCTCTTTGGATGCATATTGAATAGGAGCTATCTCGAAGCCTGCGATTTTGCAGATTGCAACCTGACCAGATTTCCAAACACAGACTATGGGCTTAAAACGGGGAGAGGTAAATCCTTCTATCTTGCAGGACCAGCAATTTAAGGGCTTCTCAATTCATTTCTAACATGTATGTGGGAGGTTCTCCATTTTCATAATTTTCTTGTCAAGCTTGATGCCTGGAAGAGGTGTGACTAGGGCCAAGCTTTATTGGTAAGCAAGGTCAGCGACTGCCTTTACAGGAAGATTTTGGAGATGTAAGAAAGGCCTCTTGTCCCTTAGACCCGGTATACCACTACTCGATGCCTAAAATGCCACCACAGAACCTGCACGCCAAAGTCATTTTCTTTGAAGTCACAAGTTTGGTAGGGAGGAATTCCAGTTCCTGAGTAGAGGAGTAGCTGGGGAACGAATAGCTCACATGGATGTCTTACTCTTCATAGCTCTGTGTGGAGCTGGCCTTGGAGGTACCAGCAGTGAGAGAACTTCAGGGAATGAACTGGGAGGCCTCTGAGTGGGTCCAATTAAAATAGCATTAAATTGAAAAGGAGAAAAGTGAGTGAAAGTAAAGTTGATTGGCTTTATATTATGGGAGAACTTTGGAGAAACATTCTGTATGCAACCTGAGACCTTGACACTAACATGTAATGAATTTTCCTTCCTGGAGGAAGCAGGTACAATAAATAGACTGTGAGTATCTCAAGTGGGGTACCCCAAGCCCTCTTTCATGAAATGATTTATCTGGTTGCAATAAGAGAGAATGTGTAACATCATTAAACACCCTGGTAAAAGCCTGTCTTCTTCCTGAAATCATGTTTTTGCTTTTCGTATTTCTATAAAAGAACAGACAGACATTTATTCATCCATGTTTCAAGTGAGGCATAAGAATATTGTGTGTGGCTGTCACCATGACCTTTATTTCTAACTTGAGTTAAACAAAAAGAGAGGTAAGAAAATCATCCCCTCCTTTGGAGTTATCATCCAGTGGTGACAGCAGGGGCTTGGCTCGAGGTCTTGAGCAGAATCCTTTGGGACTTAGCAACATGGTCAAGTGTCCTCCATCAGCTTTGATGCCTGTGACTGTTCAGACAGTTGAACAATCCCACTTCCTGGCAGGGGGAAGGAAAAGGTTTTAGGAACACTTGGCTTTGCAATTGATAAGAAACAAAGAGAGAATAAAACTCTTGAACTGTCTCAGTTTCTTGACTCCATTATATCTGTTGAAAAGCAATATTTTCTGTGAAGTTTTACCAAGTGGCATGGTTAACAGAGTCTAGAAACCCTGTATAGTAGGTGAGTCTGAAAAATCTCTGTCTTGGGAGGTGTAGTCATGGTATCAGAGAAGAGTTGCCAGGTAAAAAAAGTGTATAAACCTATGGATGGGGGAATCCTCTTCTTACCATGAATATATCCCAATTGTAACTCTATTGAATAATACAAACATAAGTCACCATGCACATACAAAGAAGAAATGGTGGAAAATTCCATGATGAGAACAGGATACATGAGACTGAGCAGCTAGTAGTATACCTGAAAAGGAAAGACAGTGCTCACTCTGGTTAAGCATTGGTTTGAGAGCAGCAACCGAACTCCATTGTTTTTCAAGTTATTCCGTCTGTGTCTAGGTGAGTGCACAGTTCTGTGTCTCCTGGACTTGAAGGATAAGTTTCTTAAGAACTGAGAAATTTGAAGAATTTTTAAAGTTTGTATTTCCAATTCGTTTATCCATATATTTAATCAATTAAGTGTTTATTGAGAGTCTACTGTGTGCCCGGCACTGTCCAAGTGCAGGGAATTCAATGGTGGGGGAAAAAACCAAACAAAGCATCTTTATCTCTGCCCTCGGAGAACTTTCTATTCTAGTGATTGCAATAGGCATTAATAAAATAATCTTACTAGTAAATGTAAAATTCCATCCTAGGTTGGTGCTAGGGAGGAGAGGAATATTGTGAGAGCATAAGATGTGGGTGGTTGGCGTAGTCTGGAGGGTAAGGGCATGTTACTTGGAGGAAAAAAAGATCTGGCTGAAATCTAAAGCGTAAGTTGGAATTACTCAGGTAAAGAGGTGAAGAGGAAGAGAATTCCAGGCAGAGGGAACAGTATATGCAAATGCCTCGTGGCAGGAAGGGCCTAACGAGCCTGGGATGTGGAGAGTGAGTGAGCATGGTGGGGACATGGCTAGTGAGGTAGGTTTGGATCATGCAGGACCTTGTAGGCCATTTTAATTATACTGTTTGTCCTAACATTAATGGAAAATCTAGAAATACTATTGGCTTTTAAAACCGGTAATGTCATAAAGCAGACAGGGCAATTTCATATATTTTTGAATGCTCAAGACTCCATGCAATGCTGAGTGCTTCCAGAAAGGAGGATTAGATTCAGGGTTGCCACGTGTGGCTCCTTGGGTTGTGTGGTGCATGTTGACATCATACTCTGTTGCCACCGAATCGGCTTTCCAGAGCTGTGGGATGGGGCAGCTTTGGTCAGACATTCTCTGATCAGCAGACAGGGTTGTTTTCTCTAAATGGAGAATCAGAGGACATACTGGAAATGGAAAGTTGTGTGAAAGGAATCTAAATTGGTTAAATGTCAGATACATCTGTGATTTATGTCTCCTTTACATCTCATTGCTGATAAAGCTAACACTCTTCTTTTAGTTGGAGTGTGTGTGTGTGTGTGTGTGTGTGTGTGTGTGTGTGTGTAGGAAAAAAGATTTCCAAGGCAAGGAGTCCATAGAGGTCTTTGCCTTATTTTTGCTGGTACCACGATAAGGTCAGGGACACGTCTGACCTAGAGAAGGATGCAAATTTCATGCCATGCATTAGACAACTAATTTCTCTTTTTAAAAAAATTACACAAGCAATTTATACTTATTGTAGAAAAAGTAGGGAATTTGTGCAACCAAAAAGAAGAAAATTGGAAATTCTTAATTG
>RJWJ010025560.1:9593-23872 GCA_004363605.1 Indri indri | reverse complement strand
AGATACTCCAGCACCGCAGCTAGATACACCGGAGCGCCGGCTCCGACCCGCTCGGCATAGTTGCCCTTGCGAAGAAGGCGGTGTACACGGCCTACAGGGAACTGAAGGCCGGCCCGGGAAGAACGAGTTTTCGCCTTGGCGCGAGCTTTGCCTCCCTGCTTACCACGGCCAGACATGGTAAAAGACCTACGGGCGTCGTCAACAAAGACCGAAAAGGAAGTGGAAAAAGGCAGACTTTATAGCCTCTCCTGGGCGCGAAAAGGGAGCTGTGTGATTGGCTGACATTTGATTTTCATTTAGACCAATGGAACGTGATTATGCAAGATACATCTTTTGATTGGGCAAAACCGCCAATCCTCAGAGACCTTTACTACTCCTAATTTGCATAACCGCCTTTAAACAAGAGGGACAAATCAAGCCTGTGGCTTGTGTCTTCCTTCGCTTTCTTGTTTTTCCTTTTCGTTACCATGCCTGAACTGACCAAATTAGCCCCTGCCCCTAAAAAGGGATCAAAGAAAGCCATCAGTAAAGCACACAAGAAAGATGGCAAGAAGTGCAAGCGCAGCCGCAAGGAGAGCTACTCCATGTACGTGTACAAGGTGCTGAAGCAGGTCCACCCCGACACTGGCATCGCCTTTAAGGCCATGGGTATCATGAAGTCGTTTGTCAACGACATCTTCGAGCTTATCGCCGGCGAGGCTTCTCGCCTGGTGCATTACAGCAAGCGCTCGACCATCACCTCCAGGGAGATCCGGACGGCTGTGCGCCTGCTGCAGCCCGGAGAGCTGGCCAAGCACGCTGTGTCTGAGGGCACCAAGGCTGTCACCAAGTACACCAGCTCCAAATGAGTCCTTCGCTGTAGAGGTATCGGTCCGTCTTGCCCCACACCCTGAAGCCTCTTTTCAGAGCCGTCCACGTTTTCTAAAAAAGAGCCAATTTACTTTTACTTCTTCATTTATCAAAAGTACAAATGGCCATTTTATACTATTTGAATGTGTAGTTACAATTGGTTTTTGGTAAAACATTCTGTGCCTTCCAGGTACCCTTTGGGAGTCCCTTCATGTATACTTTGGCATTTTTAAGCTGCAGTTGCCCTATTGGTATCACAAATTTCGTGTGGTTCCAGAAGAACTAATAATCCAAATGACGTCCTGTTCTCTGCTTCAGCTGAGACATTATATGAAAATGCCACAGTGTACTGGAAGTATCTAGAGCGTCCCAATAGTTCCCGGAGTTCCTGGAGTTCTCTTTCAAGTTATCTGTGGAGAGACATATGCTCACTATTATTGACTGTAATTCGGGCAAGCATTTAGAGCTGGATCCAGAAATCGTAAATCTCAGGTGACAAAGGAAAGCCAGTGTGTCTGTCTGCAACCCAAGCTTCATCAGGCCCACAACCCCCTGCATTTCTTTGAACCTAAAACTTCATAGTCTGTTGGTAAGATAACCTTTAAGGTTATAGTGCTGACTTAAGACTTGGTGACTTAAAGTCATAATACAGCATAGTTTCGATTAGCTTTCTTTTTCTAGTTTCTCATCTTGTTGCCTCTCCATGCGATTTACCCGCACCCTGGTCTCCACCACTTACCTTCATCCGTAAAATGATAGGAATTGTTAAAAGGATTAAGTGTCTTTTAGTCATGCTCTAATAAATAGCATGTTTTGAGAAATAAACCCGAGTACTTTATTCGTATCAGGGTAAGATGAAGACTTGGGAAACTTCAACCTTCTTTTCCTTCACCTCTTCAGCTCCCTTTGAAATAACAGTAAAGCAGGGTGTGCCTTTTCTTCTCCCCGTTGGCAGGAAAACCTGGTGTTCTGATGATAGGGGAAGCCAAAATTAAAGGCATGTCTGGTTTGGTGACTGTGCTGGACCACTACCTGGAGAAACACAGGGAAGAACTACTGTTATATTTTTGCTCAAAAGTAGGGAATTAGTAAGTGTGGGTTACAAAGGAAGGGCAAATGTCACCAGTACACTTTTTCTTAAGGCAAACCATGAAATTTGCTTATTGGATCCATCCAGTCTTCTTCACTCATTCATATTAATATTTATTCTGCAAACTGATCTTCAGTGCCTAATATGTACTATGAAAAGTTCCTGTAATGGAAAAATCAACAGCATTTTGAAAGGAAGGAAACAGTTAAGCAAATAAGGACTCCAAAGAGAAACCTGGGAAATGAGCGAAATGAAGCCTGCCTTACTGGGAAGTTTGAAGTTTTCCAAGTCTCAGCGCTTGTTGTAAGAGCCTATGCAGTGGAGGAGGGAAGGTGCTTTAGGCAGTGGAGTCTGAGCACCCAGTAAAGTGGAGGAGTTTTTTAGAGTTGCTGGAGGCTGGAATGGCTGGAAATAAATCTGGCAAGGTAACTCAGAGCGGGTTTTAAGATCCTGAGGGGCTCTGTATGCCTTCTCTACCAGGGGAAGGTGGATTCTAGGCAGACTTTTAAAATCTTATAAAATGTGTGATTTGGATTCATTATTCTGTTGGTTCAATTGAGAGTAGACTGGAAGGAAGTGAGTTCTAAGGTTGAGAGGTTGGAAATGCCAGCCAGAAAGCGAGGGCCCAAACTAAGGCAGGGGCAGCAGTCAGAAATAGAAGTAGGAGGTGGAGAAAGGGGAATTCAAGGAATAAAGGAGTCAGAGAGGGCATTGCTTGCTGCAGACTGACTTCCAGGGGAAGGAGAGAGAGAGGGCAAACCTGGAATGATGCCTAGGTTTCGACTTCTGCAACTAAGAGTTCAAAAAAGGAATTTCAGAAGGGGAGTTTGCTAGGAAAGGGGATTCGCCCAGTTCATCCAGTCAACAAATATTTATTGCTCATTTACTATGAGCCAGGTACTATTTGAAGTCCTGTCAATATGGCAGCAAGTAAAATATTAAATTGAATCACATGAAATTGCCAATATTTGACTGTTTTTGACCTATAGAAATGGTGGTTTCATGTGTTCCAGCCTGTGAATAAAGTCCCTGACCTCATACTGAGAGCCATATGTTAGTGGAAAAAGAAATTAAAGAAGATGGGGTTGTAGCCTAAGGCCTCGTGCTTCAGAGGCATTCACTTTCCATCTGCCCTGCATATTCCCTGGTTGGTAGAGCAATTTGTGTAGCAGACTATTATTTTCTAGTGATAATAATGAAATGACTTAACATTTATTGAGGGCATATTGTGTGATAGACTATATTAAAATTCTTTTACTTACATTAACTCATTTAATTATCTCAAAGATCTTATGAGGTAGGCTCTCCTATTATTCCCACCTTACAGATGAGTAAATGGAGGGTCAGCAAATTACATGAGGAAATAAACTAAATGGCAGCTCGAAGTGGAAAAAAGAAGCTCAGGCAGCCCAGACAGGGGACAATTAGGGAGCAAAATGAGAGTGGATCACACCCCTAAAGCCTCACTTTCAGAAGTTTCTCAAACATGAAATCCTAAACTCACCTGCCCCTTGAGTAGAGGGATAATACTGTATGCAGAATGCCAATGTGAATAACAAACTAATGAGAAAAGAAATCTTTCATAGAGGAAGGATGAAGACATTAAGAAATGCATCGCCTTCCTCAGTAATTAACAAGGGCTTTCTGAAATGAGAGGCCGGAGTATGTTAAGGTCTGTGGGAAATAACCTGCTCTCTCTGGCTTCTGTCAGTATGCTTAAGCAAAGAATAAAGGGGGAAAGGGAGAGGAGGGTACACTTCACACAGCTGCAAGCATCAACAAGATAAAGTAACAGCTAGCCCACAGGGCCGAAATGCCCTGGAGCACTGAAATGCCCAGGGGTGCCTCATGTACCCAGATAACAGGGAGTAGAATGTACTCTGACTTAAAACAAAATGTTAAATGTATTTTTGACTAAGATCAATAATGATTAATGCTGATCCAGGCTTCTGTAACCCTGCTTGCACAGACAGGTGACTTTACAGGATGTGGTTTTTGCCTTTAAAAGAGCCTGTCTCCCCTGGCTTGGGGCTGCTCTCTGTGCTGCTGCCTCTCAGCGTTGCAGACGGTAGTCACTGGCCAGCTAATAAAGACTCACAGTTTGGCTCAATTCTGTCTCTCGGTGGTCACTTCTCACACTCCGTACCATAACAGAGTAGTGGAAGAGCAGGGCCGAGAAGGGCAAGGTTCTTGAGCACATTCCGGTCGGTGATGCTGACAATTCCCAAGGATCAGGGGGCAGTTGTGCTTGGCTCACAGTGGGATGGTCATAGGACTCAGATAAGATTATGTGATACTAGACTATCCAAATAATATTATTAAACTTGTTTATTCAATTGTTTCCTCTTAAAATATCCTTTGGATTTTTATCATTAGAAGTAAATGAACCAATTCTTGGAAAAGCTATGTGTTCTTTTCAGCTCAATAATAAACCAGAGTGTATTATTTCTATTACTCTTGGAGATGATGTTTATACTAATATATACTTGCATTGATCACATTGTTTCTATGCCTCAATACAAACCCCATCCCAACTGTTTAACATGCACTGTCAAAGTCCATGTGATTTTCTTGAGTTTTTCCAAGGGAGGAGGGAAGAGAGAGGAGAGACAATTTACCTGGGAAGAGATCCCAGTGTAGCAATTTAGAAAATTTGCACAGTGGCTCAATTTTAATATGTAGCTATTTTTATTATTAATAATGCGTAGCACTTGAAAATCTTAAGCACTGTTCTAAGGGCTTTATATTTAATAAATTATGTAAATTTCCAACTATCTTATTACACCTATCTTTCCATGCAAATACTGAGGGCCAAAGCATTTCAATAACTTGTCTAAGCACACACATTGAGGAAGTATCTCTGCCAGGATGTCTGGGTCTAGAGTCTGGGTTTGTAACCAGTACACTGTACTTCCCCAATAAGTCTATGTACATCATTATTCTTTGACAAGAAAATATCTTCACAACATGTTGCTGACCAGGGCGGTATATAAGAGAGCATGAATGGTATATAAAATTATGTATTCACAGAGAAATTATTCATTAAAATGTAAAAAAATGGTTTCTCTGTGTTACAAAATTTTACAGTAAAACCCCTTTTATCTGACTTTGACTTATCCAAATTATTGCCTTAATCAATGCTTCTCATTTCCTTTGTAAAATATACTGAATGTTGCCATGGGAACTGAAAGTTCCTGCAAATAGCCTTGTGTAAATTCATTTAGTTTTGATAAACTGTATGTTAACCTTCAGTGCCATGTTAATTCCCAAAAACACTTCACTACTTTTGTTAATATAATTGTATAAAATTAAATATCATGTAGCTGAAAGGACAATGAGTTGGAAAAAATAATTGCTATTACTATGAATGCCTAGTGAATGTTCTGTAGACATGCTGTAGTGGAATTCTTAGAAACATTCTAATTAAGTGTAAATTGATTTTAAAAATTGTGAGAAAACTCAGGTAGGGATTCAAAAGTAATCAGATTGCTTTCCCAGTGCCTTTAAATTCTCATGCTTCTTTAAAGAAGTTCAATCTGAAAAATAATTTATAACACTTTTTATGTGTGGTTGATCCTAGGAAGTTCCAATTTAGGACTCCATTCAATAAATTACCATTAAAAAACTGGCAAAGGAACATAAACATTCATGGATTAAGTAAGAATAAAAGGTTTAAAGTATGAAGCATTTTAAAATAATTCCCAACTTTAACTTTTGGTTAATTGAATAATGAAACTGTAGGGACCAATGGAAAACTTTCTTTTTGCCCTCTGAAGGTTTGCTGAAAAAAATCAACTCACACAATGCAAATTAATAGTAGAAAAGATATACAAATTTATTAACATGAACAGGGGAGAATCACAATGATTACCTCTCCAGCCCCCCACACAATGAGGTACAGATGGTTATATACCCTACTTAGGGGAAAGGGAGACAGAGAAGTATGAATAATTTTAGGGGGTAGTAGATGATTTTTAGAAGAATTCAATGGGCTTGAAGAACATACAATGGCCTAGAACAGTCTCTTGGGCCCACAGAGCAGACAATGGTTTATGACAAGTCTGTCCTGGTTTGTTGAAACTTTAGTCTTCTTTCCTGCGATATGGGTTCAGTTAATGAAAACCCAGGGAAGAGAATGTTGTTGAGACCACAAGGGGGTTTCAGTCTCAGTCTAGTTACTCATGGTACAAAGATCCCCTGAGACAATGAGGATTGTCAATGAAGAAAGCGATTTTTTAATATGACAGACATCTTGTTGGGAGAATGGGAGAAGCTGCCTCAAATCCATCTCTCTTAGTAATGGAGCCTTTGGTGTTACAGCAAGTGTTACAGTGGGTGGTTCCGAGGACAAACCAATCAGCACACAGAGAGAGAATCAAAGTTTATTGGCCGGCGGGCTCAGAGGGCCTCACCACCAAATTCTGAGCCCCATCTACTTGATTTTTCCCACTTTTATTAAGTTGGGGTGGTCTGGGAGGTAGGGTATCAGGTGGCTAATGCCTACCAGGTAATAGGTTAGTTGATGTGTCAGATAATAGGTTAGTATCATGTTGATGCACCAGGTAATAGGGTAGCTGATGTGCCAGGTAATAGATTAGTATTATGCTGATGGGGGTCTTCCATGAGGGGTCCGGGTCTCAGGTGGCTGATGTGCCAAGTAATAGATGGGGGTTTTCCTTATCAATGGGCTTTTTAAGAAGGGGCCATGTACCTTGGGGTTGGGTCCAGGGACATGGTGAGTGCTAGCACTAGGAAGTTTGCCCTGGGGCCTTCAAAACTTAATTCCTCTGTCTTGCAGAAAATCTATCATTTCTGGGAAACAACTCAAAAGGTCAAGTAGTTAATTAAGGGAGAGGATTATAAAAAACATATAGGTGTGAATCAAAATAAAATTTTAAGGCTCATCCCCCACCAGCTGACTAAATAGACCCCTCATGGCCAAAGAAATATCCTAAAACTAAATTGCCTCCCAGCAGGAAAGTCAGACATGCCTTATCATGCCCCCCCTCCCTTCTTGGGGACATCCTTTGTAACCCATTAACAAGCCTAAGGGTATTGAGGACTAAACTCTGATCTTTTTCTTTTGCTAGAAATTCCTTCCTAAGGAGGCCAGATGAGTCATGCCTACAAATGATAAAATCTCAGTAAACAGGTTTTTCATGACATTGTTTACTTCCCAACCTGATTCTGGTATAACATCATGTAATAGATAAAAGACCCTCAAGCATTCCTTTCAGCTAGCATCATGTAATAGATTTAAAAAACCCCTCAAACATTCCTTTCAGCTGATTCCTGGTCTTTTGGAGAAAACCTAACTCTTTCAGCCAATGGTCAACTAATGAATCCCTAAATCCACCTATGATTTGTAAGCCCCCTGCTTTGAGATGTCCCGCCTTTTTGGGCCAAACCAATGTATGCCTCCCATGTATTGATTTATGACTTTACCTGTAACTCCTGTCTCTCTGAAATGTATAAAACCAAACTGCAACCCAGCCATACTGAGTCCACTGCTCAAGATCTCTTGGGTGTGGCTCTGGGTCATGGTCCTCAAATTTGACTCAGAGTAAATCTCTTTAAAATTATTTTACAGAGTTTGGTCTTTTTTCCATTGACATAGGGGTCTTTGAAATTTGTTCATGGAGCTGCTTACAAGACCAGAGATAATTGTTTTCTTCTTTGTTGGGTCTGAACTTTAGGCAGAAAAATGAACTTCAGAGAACAAATTTAGCCTGTGCTGTTACAGACACAGAGAAATGAGAGACAGTGTAGTGGACTACCCAAATGTAGTAGGTTATGATGTTAGATTAGAAATATGTTGAGATTTGTGGGTTAACACTTAACTACACAAGAGAATCAAAGAAATCACGCACTGACTTTAAAGTAGATTGCCTCTATTCTGCCTTCAGGACTGTCCTGTTAAAATTTAGTGCCGTTGCTTCATTTGGGAAGAATCTACTCATGTACTTTGTATTAGTGGCTAAGGATGGAAAACAAAGTGATCAAGCCAAAACTGATTGTTTCTTATAACTGATTGTTTAAACTTTCCAGCTGTCTTACCAATGGTTGAAGTTTTACTGTGCTTGCTTAACTGGAGAAAGAATGGTCCTTAATCTAACTAATGCTATCTGCTTCTGTAAACCTGGTTGCTTAAAGATTATAATCAGTCACTCGTAACCAGAGTAGGTGGTCCAAGGCAGGTCCTGGACCCCATGGTTATGGAATTTATGATGTAATTTGTCCCACTTCCCATCTTTGTCCCACTTCCCCATACCTTATGTCACGTAGCCCATCTTAGAATAGTATAAGATCCCCTTGCTTTTCCAGCTAACCACCATTCTCTGTACCTGTACTCTGACAGGGCAGGGGTGGTGGCTGGCCAGCTAATAAAGACTCATAATTTGGCTCAATTCGGTCTTTAAGTGGTCATTTCTCACACTCCGTACCATAACAACAGGAGTGGGGGGAAGGTCAGAGAGACCTTGAGTCTTATTTAGTTCAGCATGTCACAGTGCCTTATTTTGGGCTATCGGTTTCTGAGCCCCAACGATAAAATCTCATTAGACAAAGCATCTATTGTTCGACACATCAGTGTGTATTTTCTGATATGTCAGAAAAAATTAAAGGTCCAAAGTTTTCAAAAAGAAAAGAAAAATACTTTAAAAAAATCCTGGTAAAATTAAAAAAAAATTTTAAATAGTACACAAGGGAATTTTTAGGTCTACCCATTCTTTTTAATATATGTACAGTCATTTTAGAAGAAGTAAAATTCATAGTTTGATCACAGAATACTTACCAAAGCATTATTTAACATTTCTTTCTTGAATTGCTTTACCCATACATTAATTCTGCTTTCCTCATACACTTGGAAAACTATACCCTGTCTATACTCTCCCACTGATCCAACCAATCAGTTATGCCAAATCCCTAGCCCCTTGCCCACCAAAATTCTCTTAAAAACCCCAGCCCAGAACTCTTTGGAGAAACAGATTTGAAGAGTTTCTCCCATCTCCTCATTTGGCTGCTTTCTCTGTTGCAACACTTGTTGTCTCAGTGTATTGGTCTGATTACTGTGCAGTGAGTAAAAGAACCTGGTGGTCCTATAACATATATATTTGCCTTCACACATTTGCTACTCCTAGAGACTCAAGGCCTTTTCCATTGTCTTTTCATTTCTCTAAAAATTTATTGTTCTTTATTGAAGATGTTCTATAAACTGAAGTTCTAAGTCACATCTTTGAGTTACTCATTTCTGGGTACTCCCACATGTGACATGTAATATACATATGTTAATAAACTTGTTTGTTTTTCTCTTGTTAATCTGTCTTTTGTTACAGGGGCCCCAGCTAGAACTCAGAAAGGTAGAGGGAAAATAATGGAAGCATGGAAATAAAGGAAAAATCTTGAGTCCCTTCAAGGGAAAATCCAGACACCTTAGCTAGCATTGTGAAGTAAGTGGACAACCTGATGAACAAGAAGATGGTAATAACAATAATCCTCCAACCAAGCCAGCACTATGAAGTGTTTTAGTTCCCCATGGAAATTAAAAGATAACATCTTAACATGTGTTCTTGAGTTGTTTTTCAGAAACCTCCACCAGCTAGAAAATGTAGATAAGGGGGAACTGAGGAATTGAACTCTAGTCTCCTTTCTTTGTTCTAAGTTTCCATCTGAGGGGCCTGGAGAGAGTCACACCCACCTCAGCACCGCAACATCTTTTTCAGCTAATAGAGAATCTCTGAATCCACCTATGACCAGCAGGGTCATTATCCTTTCAAGATATTCTGACTTTTTAGGCCAGACCCTCCAGGTGTTTTACAGTTTTGCCTGCAATTTCTGCTTCCCTGAAATGCACCTGGCCTTTAAAAACCCTTGTTTGTAAGCCGTTGGGGAGCATGGGTCTTAAGGGTTAACTGCCCATACTCCCTGCTTGGTGCCATGCAATAAAGGCTGTTTTTTCCTACTGTAAACCTGAGTCAGTGTCTGGCCTTACTGTGTGCTGCCGGGTGTGTGGACCCCTTTGGCACAGTAACACTAAGCTAATCTAACCATTTTGCTCAATTATCTCCATTGATTCTTAAAGTATCCAGTGGAGTGAATATTATTGTCTTCACTATCATTATAAAGATGAGGAAATTAAGACATAAACAACAAATGTGACCATAATGAAGCTACAATTTAAATTCAGGCTTGTCTGATTGTAGAGATTAAGCTCTTAATTACTCTCCAAAGTAAGAGTCTACACAAAAACACTGAAATACAAAAGAAATAACATTTTAAATTATGTCAGGATTTATTATAATGTCTTTAGAGTTAAAAGGTTTCATAGTATATTCCTATGCATGTAAAAATATTAAATATATAAAAAGATTATCTTAATAGATAGATATAAACTTAATAGGGTAATCTTTGGACTATGATTTATAGATATTTTTCAGTTTGCCAAATCTGAATTTTCTAAATTTTTAACCATGTACATGAATTGCTTTGTAGCTATTCTGACATCAAGTGGTATATTACAATTCAATTCTGGCACTAACCATCTGGAGTTAGCCAGACCTCACCAGTTAAAGGGCACACTTCCCAACAAGATTGTCCCTACTTTAGACACCAGCTGCAAGCAGTGTTCCCAGGCCACTAGCACTTTGGAGCAACTGGCTCCAAATTCAAGGCTTTCCACTACTATCTCAGATTTGATAGTTTGCTAGAATGACTCACAGAATATAGGAAAGGGCTACACTTATGATTATAATTTTATCATAAAGGATGCATTCAGGACCAGTCAAATGAAGAGACAAATGAAGAGACCTCTTCCCGTGGAGTCAGAAGTCACCTCCCTAGCACATCTATGCGTTCACCAACCAATAAATGTACTGATCTTCATGTCAAGTTTTTATGGGGCTTTCATTATGTTGGTGTGATTGACTGAATCATTGGCCATGTGACCAAACTCAATCTCCAGACTCCCTGAAGGCTGTTCTCACTCGGAGCCCCTGACTCCTTAATCACATGGTTGGTCTTCCTGGTGATCAGCCCCCATCCTGAGTCATCTCATTTCTTATCAAAAATTCAGGTGTAAAACAAGGGTCTCATGAATAACAAACTTTTTTTTTGAGACAGGGTCTCACTATGTTGCCCAGGCTGGATTTGAACTCTGGGCTTAAGGGATCCACCCATCTCAGCCTCCTGAGTAGCTGGGACTATAGGTGCACTCAACATTCTTATTACTGGGGAAATTCCAAGGATTTAGTGTCTCCCTTTCAAGAACCAAAGACAAAGGCCAAATTCTTTATTATACAACAGTAGTAGAAAATGTATTATGTATATAAAATACATCTTACATATGATAGATGCATTATGTATGCATATATAAAAATTTTGAGAACCCAAAAACTTCCCATGTGCTAAAAAACAATATTTGGATTCATGGAGAGATTCACCAAGTTTTATCAATAACTAACACAGAATAAGAATGACAAAGATAATTGATTTAATACTGGTATTAAGTTTTCCAAGGACATGGAGAGAGAGAAACTAATCATGAATGTGGAAAAGTAATTTGAGAAAAAAGAATTCTGAATAAGATCATGGAGTAAAGGTAAAACTTCCCTTCTGACTGTTGTCAAAACCACAAGGGGGTTTAGGTCTAGGTCCAGTTGCTTGTCACAAAATCCAATTATCAAGACAATGAGGATTGCCAAGGAAGAAGGGAATCTTTAATACTGCAGATATCTTGTCAGGAAATGGGAGAAGCTGCCTTAAATTCGTCTCTCTGACTAAGGGATATCATAGGCTTTTAAAGGAGGAGCCACATGCCTGGGGCAGGCAGTAGTGTCTCACACAAGGGGCTATGTGCATTGGGGGAAGGTTGTGGGGGATGGTGAATCTTGGGGTCAGGAAGTCTGCCCTGGGACCTCAGAATCTCAACTCCTTTGTTTTTCTTTGTCCTTTCCTCAGTCAGGTAGGGGAAATTCCAGAGACAGGCCCTTCCAGCACTTTGTAGGGAGAAACCATAGTAGGTTAGAAAGTCCTTGTTTCTAAGACAGCCTCTAAGGCCTTCCAATTCCCTATTAATTCAAAAGAGCTCAGCATGCTAAAGCCCCATACTTTATGTTATTGTTCTCTGAGCTCCAACAAGACATTGATAAATACATTGCCACCCAAATGTTTCTTTCATCTCTTCTGAAAATAATTTTACATAGAGACTTGGTGGGGGGCATAGTTTTCCTTCTACCCCTCTAAGTTCTTTTCAGGGGCTATTGTATTACAGCAAGTGTTACAACGGGTGGTCCTGAGGACAAACCATGGAGAGTCAGAGAATCAAAGTTTATTCGCTGGCAGTCTCAGAGGGGTCTTGCCACCAACTTCTGAGCCCCGTCTACCTGATTTCTCCCACTTTTATTAAGTTGGGGTGGTTTAGGGGGTAGGGTATCAGGTGGCTAATGCCTGCTAGGTAATAGGTTAGTTGACATGTCAGATAATAGGTTAGTATTATGTTGATGCACCAGGTGTTAGTGTTAGTGCTGATGTGCCAGGTAATAGATTAGTGTCATGCTGACGGGGGGCCTTCCATGAGGGGTGGGGGTCTCAGGTGGCTGATGTGCCAAGAAATAGATGGGGGTTTTCCTTATCACCATAGAGTCTGGAAATTGACCTAGAACAACCCACTTGCATAGTCTAAGACTTAGGTCATGCAACTCCCAACTTTCCAATCAAAGTGGTTCCATGGTAACCTCTGAACCACGAGGGATGTCCCAATCTGGGCACTATAAAACAAGATGCAGACTGTAACCAGGCCCCTTTTTGGCCCCTTCCACTACCGGGGTTTTTTTCCTTGGGATCCTTACCTGGGCCCCCTTCTCCCCTGCGACCTTACCCTCATAAACCATCTGTAGCAATTAGCTTACCAGGCTGTAATGTAGCTTAGGACCCTGCCTCACTAAAGTTAACCCTGTTGTGACCATGCCCCTCCTCCTCTCCTGCCTGGTGACCTTTCCCCTCATAAATCACCTGTAGCAATTAGTGTACCAGGCTGTAAAGTAGCTCAGGACGCTGCCTCACTAAAGTTAACCCTGTTATAGCCGAGCCCCTCCTCCTTAAGCAGAGTGTATAAAAGACTGCAATGCTCTTTGTCTGGTGCTCAGAATTTGGGGAGAGCAAATTCCCCTCTGGGCCAATTGTTGGCCATCACATAAAACCTGTTTTTGCCAAATCTCTGAGTGTGTCTCTCGGTCTATTCTGGGTCAGCCCTGCCATAACATTTTGGTTCCCTGATGGGGAAACCCGATTGCGCTGGCCATTGGGGCCACTGGCTCGGGTCGGACGTCGGCTGACCAACCCTGACGACTGGCAGGGAATCCAGGTGCCTAAACCCCAGTTGGGGACAACTTCTTCTCCATTCGGAAGGGCTCCACTGACCGATGCTCTCCGGACCTGCCCAGACACCTGTGAGGTGTAGGCAACCAGAAAAACCAGGAGTGGCCATCTGAACCGCGGTAAGGTCCTGGGACCCAGTCCAGAGGTAGCCAGGCCCGTCTCAGGAGGAAGAGGAGTTTGATCACCTCCTAAGAAAGGTTAAGGTTCCCCAAAGGGGAGGGAATGTAATAACCTCTGTGTGTGTGAGTGTGAGTGCTATGGCCCACGGCCAAAAGCTATGGAGTCTGATTGGGTCCTAACCTGAGGTTCTGTGGCAGCGTCATATGGCATAACTGTGACTCATCCTCCGAAAGGAGAGTGACCAGGCCCAGGGTTTATACAGGTGCACCTTTGCCAAGACGTGCCTAAATCCCTGTGAGGGGAGCAGCCAGGTGGACATCTGACAGTAAAACCCCTTCCTGTGCCACACCGATCAGTAGGACACAATGGGAGGGAAGGAATCCAAGCCAACTGTCCTTAGGTGTATGATCAAAGATTTTAGGAAGGGATTTTCAGGTGACTATGGAATTAAGATGTCACCAAATCGTCTCCAGTCGCTCTGAGAAGAAGAGTGGCCTTCCTTTGGAGTTGGGTGGCCTGAGTCAGGCACCCTCGACACTTTTACTATCCAGGCAGTCTGGAACAAGTTACAGGCACCCCTGGACACCCAGATCAGTTCCCCTACATCAATTCCTGGCTAGGAATTGCCCAAACTTTGCCCCCTTGGGTCCGGTTCTGTGTAGAGAAGGGTCAGAGTAAGGTCCTCTTTGCTCAGAAGCCAAGAAAGTCTCCTCCAACTCCAAGCCCATCCACTAAGGGCCTCCGGAAGATGAACTCGCCCTGCTGCCTCTATACAATCCTGGTGGCCCAACTCCTGGACCCGACCCACCCCACCCTGTCAGCACCAGACACTCTGCCACCCTCTTAC
>RJWJ010025559.1:0-23743 GCA_004363605.1 Indri indri | reverse complement strand
CCTCAAGCGATTCTCCTGCCTCAGCCTCCTGATTTGCTGGGATTACAGGTGTGAGCCACTGGACCTGGCTTTGCTGTTTCTTAACTCAGGTGTGGTAAACAGATCTTAAGATGCTCCTATCACCCCAGATAGATTAGGGAACTCCACACAGCAAGAAACTGCTAATGGCTTCTGGAAGCTGAGGGTGGCCTCTGGCTAAGAGTCAGCAAAAACTAAAGTTCTTCATCCTGCGACCACAAAGAACTGAAGGCTGCCAACAGTTATGAAAATGGGGGAGCATATCCTTCCCTAGTGTAGCCTCTAAATGAGAACACTGCCCTAGCTGACACTTGATTTCAACCATATAAAACTCTAAGTCAGCTAAGCCATGTTTTCGACTCCTAACCCACAGAAGCAGATGTGTGCTATTTCAAGTCACTACATTTGTGATGTAAAGAAAGCTAAATACAACAGGTGTCTATCATCAAAGACTGAATTACTGCCTCAGCTTCCTAACTGACCTCTTTGACTATAAATTTGGCTATTCTAATCCATTCTCCTCCCTGTAGTCATTGTTCCTTCTAGAACACAAATCTTATGTCACTGCCTTGAAACACCCCAGTTACTCTACATACCTTTTGAAGACCCTTCATCACGTGTTTCCTGTGTACCTCTCCTGCACACCACTCACTACTTTGCCCCTACCTCACACGATGCTTTAACCCACGAACAACTTCTTCAGTCTCTGCACATGTTCCATTCATTTCCCAGTTGCCTTTCAATTCTCAATTTAGGCATGACTTTCTTAATTTTGCTTATAAGCTTCTTCTACTTGCTACTATAAAACTGTATATTTAACATTGTATTTATCAAAGTATATTATAGTTGGTTATTGACTTGTGTACCTCTCCTATAGACTAAACACTTTTAGGGAGGGAAGTCACAACTTGTTTATCATTAAATTTCCATACATGACACAATGCCTAGCATTGTAATAAGTAGTTAATAGCTCATGAATGAAAATTCTATTTGTTTCTAAACTACAAGTGATGCATAAATGTCCACTGAACTGATTTATATTGCATCCTCTATTATAGTTATGACTACTGTCTTCTTTCTGTGGTTTGATTGGTCTTAAATTGGTGGCTCCAAAATTTGCCATATTTCAAGATCCATCATTATAGATGTTTGTTTAATATACAAATGTTTGATATCCACTGTGTGAAGCTTTACAAAGGAGGACCCAGGAATCTGTTATTTTAACCAATACTCCTTGCAAGTCTGTTGATTCAGTAAGTTTGGAAACAGTGGTTTAAAATGTGTACATATAATTGACTATTGCACACCTGAGTCCTACCTGTTGGCTTTAGTTTACCTGTAGAGCCAATTAAATAAAACCACATTAATTACCCTGTTGCTAGAATTGTCCAAGACTAGCTCTGATGACCTGTCTGTGGTTCAGCAGTTTGTTTTCTGTTTTCCCATAGGCCACTTTCCAGAACTTTTTTATTCATTCACATATTGTTGACTACTTCTTGAACCTACTGCATTACCATTTTTGAGCTGGCCATAGCTTGATGTTGTTGACTCATTCTTTCTCCCTTGCTACTAATACACTCAAATTAAACCTTAATTCAATGAAGCCTCTCCCTTCCCAGAATGTAGCTTTCTAATCTACTTAATGTCCAGGTGTTCCTGAGTCACAAAACAGCAATTCCTGTGGGAGCATAGATGCTGAAACTGTATAAAAAACATTTATTGCATTTTAAGTAAATACAAGATTTTTCTCACTTTCAATTATAGGTTCCTCTCAGGGAATTTAAATGCATAAGTAAGGTAGAGAGCTAAATATTCCCCATAGTTCTGGAGAACATAACAACAAATTCCTCGAGAGATAGAAAATTTACATGAATATTATTATTATCATTTTCTTCACACTAAAATACTATTCTATTCTAGCTACAGAGTTGTCTTGGTTGGGCAGCAGGGAGCTACATAACAAATATAGATCTCAAGTCTTTAGGCAATTTGAGATACCAATTCTGTATCTTACTAACTGGGCCACCCTGGGCAGTGACTTAATTTCTCACCACTTTGATTTTCTCATCTATTAAAATGGATATTGTAATAGGGTTTTTTTTATTTTGGTGAAGAAGATAAGATTAATATAAAAATTATTTAGGGCAGTATCTGGGACACAGTAAGTGCTCAGTTACTATTGAATTAAAAAATGGAAGTGAAATTGATGCTAAATCAATTTTGTTGGCAATTTTAAGCCAGCTCATACCAGCTTAAAATCAAGATAGAATTAATTAACTTGTAACCAGGAATTCAAAAATGGAGTTCAATCAGCACCAGTCATTGTTCAGGGATCTGGTTTCTTTTCTCTCTTTTCTCTTGGTACTACCCTTTTTTTATACGTAGGTTTGTCTTTAGGATGGCTCCTATAGTAATTGAAAAATGATGACCAGCAAAAGTAAGTAGAAATTTTTCAATACTCATTTATGATGAAGAGGGAGAATGGTATCTCATCTCTCTTTTTAAAGGAATAATGTCGAATTTTTTCTATGAAACTCTAGTATTTCTCTTTTCTGAAATTGGTACTAGCCTATTCCAGAAGAATCACTGATAGGTGAGATAATATTTTGCTAAACAAACCAGATTCTATTCCTGATGAGAGATCAATTGCAAAAACCACACTACTATTTCTCATCAGGGAAGAGAATATTAGGAAGCCAACCACAGTATTCACTAAATTTTATTTTTCAATTATAAAACAAAGATGGATTAAATGATTCATAACATTCTTTCTAGCTCTAATATTCTGTGGTTTTCTATCACAGAGCAGAGATTTTTAACCATTTTTCAACCATGGGTTCTTTGGTAGTCTGGTAAAGCCTGTGGACACCTCAAATAATTACAAAAGGAGAGGGTATATCATGGTAATTAAATATTACGTATAGTAACAATTGTGATTCTTAGTGACATTACATAAAAATAAACACAGTAACTTTGAAATAGTGATGAAAGTAAACAATAGCTTGAGATCTCTATTTGTGATATCGGACATTGCTAATACTATAGATTTCACCTATAATAATAACTACAGAAAACTATAAATTTAAGCTAGAAATTAATAAAAATAAGGAAGTATTTTTTCCCACCTTAATCCATGAACCTCCTGACTTCTATCCATGGACCTCTTGGGACTCCCCAAACTCCAGATTAAACAGCACTGTCATACTACATTATTTTAGGAAATCAAGAAAAATCTATGACATGAAGGATTACAAGCTTGTAAATTCAGTTGTAATTCTCTTAAAGAACTCACCACAGTTTTCTCAAAATGTAATTATGAAAATATGTGATGCACTTTGATAAATAGATTGCAATCTTCTTAAAAGAGAGAAACATGTCATCTATATCTTTCACTTACAGCATGATTCTTAAAACTGACCCTACTGCAAAATTACTTTGGGAGATTTAAAAAAATGCAGATGCTTCCCACTTACCCTAGACTTTCGTAATCAGAATGTCTGCATGGAGACCTGGAAATCTGTATTTCTAAAGGCTTCCAAGATTATTTAGATGCAGTTAGTTTTTAGCAAGTTTATGATTCACATTAGGATGCCACTCTCATTTAGCACCTGGCATAATGCCTTGCACAAATTACATCCTCAGTAAGTGGTTAGAGATTTAAATGAGAGAAACTAGAACATATAAGGGAAATTTACATTTAGAAACATCACCCCAAAAAATCTCAGTCAAGTATGACAAAAAATGTCCTTTAAAAAGTTTTCATTTCTTTGAATTTTATTTTTTATTTTATTTACTTATTTATATTTTTCTGCTGTAGGCAGTTTATTTTATTTTATTTTATTTTTTTATGGCAGCATGTTACAGGGATACAAATGTTTAGGTTACATATATTGACTTTGCCCCACCCGAGTCGGAACTTCAAGTGTGTCCATCAATGTTAATTTTTAATAACAAAATTATATTGAAGATATATTCTGTGTCTCTTACATAAGAACTCTTGATAAAAATTGTTCCTAGAATTCTGTGTCAGAGAAATTTTAATTTTTCTCACAAACCACTGTGATTTTTTTTATTACTACATGAATGCTGTGAAATTCAGGAAGCATTGACCTGATTAACCGGAATTGACTGGAAGCAGTGAGAGACAAGAGGTGGCACTACCATTTGGTAACATGTGCCAGGTGCATTACAAATGTCATTGTGACAGGAGACATGGAAGAGTCGATCAAACATAATTATTCTGACCTTGGCACCAAACCACCTCCTGTTGGCTTTTTGGATCCAAATTTCAGGTATACGCACCCTAATACCATTGTGGTTTTTAAACTTGGAGCTCTGGAACATAAGAGAATAATTTGTTGGGAAGACCCCTAACAAACTATGGGTTAAATATGTGCAGATTTATTTAAAAATCAATCTATGCCCATATGTTACAAATTAACTGTAGCTAAGCTATGTCCTTGTAGACATACTCTTTGTGCCAGTTGACTAACAAAAATACTCCTGATTCACCATGAATCTTTCTTCACAAAAGGATTAAAAAACTATTTTTACTGTTAATGGCTAGGGCTATCAACTTAGGTTTTATTTTCCTCTTTTTATTTTGCACCATTTGCTTTTGTCTGTTAGTTATGGAATATGCTGTTTCTCTTTTCCTGAGTTCCAGAACTCTCTAAATTCCTTTGCATTTTCTCATAATTAATTATAGCTCAAAACTATGCCACAACGATTTCACTATTCTTGTTGCCTTTTTCCCCCCTTGAACTCTGTACGTACGGCATTTCTTTACTCTGTGTGGGGCCCTGTTTCCCTTTGCTCCTTTGTTTTTGCTCAAATTCTTGAAGTTATAATTTCACACTCTGCTGCCTGGTTCATGTCAAACCAATCTTGGGCATACCTTCCTTTTAATAAACCCCGTTTCCAAAGACATACAAATATTGGATGCTTATCCAATATTTAACAAAAAAATATCAACCAAGTATCACTTCTGCTAGGGAGCCTTCCTTGACATCCAAAGTACAGGTTAAGAGTCCTCAGTCACAAACAAGAACACCTATGTGCGACTAATTTAAGGACAACAGGATTTGTGGGATGACTTAGACCTCTCAGAATTTACCATCAGGAAAAATGTGTTGGGGGCTATGAAAACAGAAGGATCAGCAACTATCTTGTAACAGAAACCATTTGCTTTGGCTGCTTCATGGGGATGAATAATGAATTCCAATTGCTTCTTCTATATTTGTGATACTTACAAGATGTATGCTCTGGGAGAGAGCAGCTGATTAGCTGAGCTAAGCTAATATATCCATGCCCTGAATTAATTGGGCTGTGAAAAGAAAGAACTTGAATCTTTTTATTTCTGTAGTATGAGTCAGGCATTTGAATTTACCATTCTACCAATACTTAGTGGGAAGATAATTCTCTAGAAGGACATCCAGGAGCTTTAGGAAGAGAGAATAAAGCAAGAGTCTTTAAAATTATAAATTTCCACTTCTAATTTATTTATAATTTATATTTTATAAATTACAAAAGTACCTTCTAATTGTTCTGATGGTACTCTATGATTTCTCCATCATGGCACTTACCATGTTATAACACTTGCCTACTCTCACTGGGTTCTAATTTGTGGAAGGGCAAAGACCATAATTGTCTTGTTTATATATGCATCCTCTGGACTTAGCACAGGACTTGGCACATGTAATGAATAGATGCTGAATAAATAAAGATTAAATTTGATTTTGGATGAATTTGATTAAAGTTATTGTGTTGCCAGTTTCTTACTACTCTTCTGTGGCAATAGCAAAAAACTTACCTCTAATACACCAATTAGTAATGAAAATTTATTGATTCATATAACTGAAAAGTCCAGAGGTGAATCAAATTGCAGGTATTACCAAGGACTTGTTTCTCTGTTAGCCCAGCCTTCTGCATGGTCAACGTTTCCCCAGTAATTTTTCTCCCACAGTCTTGCAATGGTTCCAAATAGTTATCAGAACTATGTATGTCCTTCTTTTATGTCCAGCAGACAAAATGGACAGGTTTGGATCTAGAATTCCTGGAACAAACCTGAGGAAAATCATTGCTTTATTTATTGGGTTTGGTCATTTGCCTACTCCTGAACTAAATCGTTTGTCCAATAGGAGGCAATAAGCTTATTTTTAGTCTGAAATGAGGACTGGAGTCCATTTTTTGTGGTTCTATTTTACTTCCTAAAATAATTTGAGAAGTGGTAGGAAGGGAAGATTTCTGGAGAAGCCACTAACAAATATTTATATCATCAGTCAAGCTTTATGGCCACTAATAGCCATATATTTACTTTTTTGGGGGTGTGATATCCAATCCCATGTGCTATCTGTTGTTCTATGTAGTATGCTATTCTTCCCTTTTAGAATCCTAGAAAAGCTTTTAAATCTTGTTTCTTAGTTGAAGTGGGTGGGTGGGGGGAAACAAAACCAGAAATACTTCTGTATAGTCAAGAAGACTTTTACTGTGGAACAATAGATCTTTTCTATTGTAGTTACATGTTTTCCCCTTTCATTCTTCTTTGCCATGTCTGGCTGATGGAGATGGCAAGCAAACTTCTATTCCCATAAAAGGTTGTCCAGAGACACAGAAAAGTCTCTTATTCTTAGTGTGTTGTAAAAGCCTATACTCTTTTCCCTTAATTCCCACAACTACAATTTGGTTTTGCTGACACAATTATGGAGAGTGATGTACTAAGCCAGGAAAAGAAAGAGACAGCTGAAATAGCTTTTTGCTGAATCCCCAGAAGCTTTTATATACTCCTCTTCAAGTAAGAAAAAAATCTAGAGGAAAGCTTCCTAGAGGATAGTCCAACAGCCCCAATTTATTGAAATACCGTAAAATATATTGGTTTTTCAAGGGTTGTTAATGGAGTGCAGCATTTAACCACTCCACCATCTTACTCTCTACTTGTTAGCATCCTATCTATTATCTATTATATGTCATTGTTAAGAACCTGTATTTTCAAAACACTAAGCTAGGCACTTTCCTATCATTGCTATTCTTTGAGAACATCTAGAAAGTAGAATAATTTGTTACCCAATAAAAGCATCATGTGTAAGACATATGGAATATATGATATTAGTACGATTACCCTAATTAAATGTAAGGTACTTGAAAGCCCAAGTCATGACTAAAGCAAGGCATTGCAAATACTTTATGGCTTTAGTATGAGTGATATACCACCTCAAAAAAGTCCTCTAGTTCTTAGAATTCTCTAGTTGTGCAAAATGAAAATTTGGGGGAAGATAAATTCTTTCTTTTGCATTCTTTCTTTGTGCCAGCTACAGTGTAAATCCTGCCACAGCCTTAAAGATGCTTTTATCTAGTGGACTATTGTTAATCGATTTTTAAAGTTGTTTTGCCCTAGAATCAATGTTTTACCAGATTTGAATTCTGTTCCAGAGGTTAAAGGGTGAATTTTACCTTGGGATTTGTTTAGACATCTTTTTTAACTTCGAAGTAAAATCAAAACCATGTCAGAACTTTAAAATAGTCAATAAAATTCAGAAAGTAGCTCACAGTTAGCAGAATGCTGGATTTTTGGTCCGTGAGAAACTAAGAATTTACCAAAAGCCAATAACATTTTAGCCTAAAGAGGTTGATTTTCTGAGTAGAAACATGTATTTTCTTCATGCAAACAATGTTCCACATCTGTTTTCAGGCTTTAATTTTCTTTCCTATTCTTGTTTTCTTGTATTTCCTCTTCTTTTTCTCTTTGGTTTTTTATCCAAAAATCAATGATCCCGAAGTATTTGTCAATTGATTTCTCTCTTCCCTTAAGCAAGGAGCCCTTAATCAGATTTACTGTTTTTTTTTTCCCCCTGTGCTTACTCTATCCTCCATGCAGAAGGCAAGATTTCTAAAACAATTGTCACCTGGCAAGTATAGATGGTGATCATAATGCAATGAGTCTGTGAACATTCTCAGAAATCAGAGTGCTTCCTGCTGAATAGCACCAGAGGAATGATTACATGCTGGAGATTAAAGGGAAATGCTTCTTAAGGCAACAAAATATCATTACAATATATTCATTTTACTACCTATTTTTTTAAATGTATCACTAACATTGGTGGCATCTGAGTGAAAATATCCTGTGAATTCCTGAAGGATGATTCTGCCTTCATAAGGGCTCATCGGAAACTTTTTCAAGAGTTTATGTATTTATAATTTAATATGAATAAGGGGGGTTCAATGTCAGGAGATATCATTCAGAAACGGTAAGAGATGGGGACTTCGGGGACTGACTATTATATCTGCCAAACATTGTTGAATTTTCTCTCAATTTCTTGTTTTTTTCCCTATTATTTTCAGATATATTTTATGGGACTTTTTGATACCCTCTATCATAATACTGCTGTTTTGTGGTTGCCTGTGGAAGGCGTGGGATCAGTTCTCCCCACCCAAAATTTATTTTGATGTGGCAACTGAGGATGCTCCACATGTTCCAAGAGAGTAGGAATAGGTTCACATAATGAGTCTTTCTAGGGAGAACAGGGCAAACAACGCCCAAGCCAGTCTGGGATGGCTTGAGCAGAAGGATAAATACTGGCTTCTGTCTTTGTTGTGGTTAGAGTGTGGGGCTGTTGTGAGCATTCCCGTGCACTGTCCAGCCCAAAGTTTGTGTGGTTTGAACTTTCCATTGGCACCAAGATAGGGAGCACCTGGGTCTTCTTATTGGCTTGTCCAGATGCATTGCAGGAGGGGAAGGGGCAGGGGTGGGTCTCAAAAGCTTTCCAGGTTCAAATGTAGGGTCAAAATGGAGTGACACTCTTTATTACAGTTGTTCTAAGTGAAATTCTGTTTTCATAAATTAAAGAAAAAAACTAAAAAATATTAAGAAGTTAACAGCCAAATATAATATGTGGATCTTGCTTGTATTTCTTTCTTTCTTTTTTAAAAAAATTTTGACATGATTTCGGATTATAGAAAGGCTGATTAACAGGAAGCCCAGACTTTATTTCACACCTTTCTTTCTTCCAGGAGTCCTTAGCTGAAGTTGTACGTAAGAGACAGAACTGATACTTTCTGCTCTGATGTCTCTCTCTAGTGTCTACCTCCCCAGCTCTCCTTCTGCTTCACTGACAGGTGCTGCTTTCCCTCCATGGCTGCCTGTATTGCTATCCTGGTAGGACCAATATCTTCCAAATTCCTGACCTCCATGGCTTTTTGGGTTTCTGTTTCTTGAAACTTGATCAGTTTATTTAGAGGAGTTTCCCATCAGCAGAACTCTTGAGCCTCTAGATGTACTTGTCCCCCCTTATACCGGGGCTTTCTCTTCTTCTTCATGGTGGTTGTAGGACATGGGGAGTGTTACAGGAGGGTGCTGGGTCAGGTCATAGGTAGCACTCATATTAAACCTGGGATCACTCCTCTCTTTACATTCCATGGCTTGCTGTCCAATCTCAGCCATTTTGCCAGACTGGTCCTTTTTTTCTTTTCTGAGCTCTCTCCCCTCTCCACCCTCCTTCTAGATGGGCTTCCATTGAGGTTCCTAGACCATTAGAGAGGTCTCTATCTACCTATACCTCATTTATGGGCTGCAGGTGTCAAGCTTCTTACTCACAGGGCTCCTGGGCCCCAGGCAAATCAAGGATGTGGCCAAACATTTATTTTCATGTCCCTGAACATTCTGTGACATACAAGTGAGAAACTGTCAAAATAGATGAAAAGGTGAAAAGATAACCAAGGTAATGGTATTACAGAAGTCAAGTGAAAATGTCTTTAAAAAGGGGTGATGAATTATTGATAGATGGACTAAAATGAGGCCAGAGAATTGATCAAACTTGGCAAGGTAGAGGTCTTGGCTATTCTTGAATGTCAGCTTTTTGGTGAGTTTTAGGAATAAAACAGGAAGAGAGGAAGTGGAGATGCTTGAATAAGAACAGCATTTCTAAGGAATTTTGCTCTCTAAGGAGGGCAGGAATGAGAGAGAGAGAGAGAGAGAGAGAGAGAGAGAGAGAGAGAGAGAGAGAGACAGACAGAGAGACAGAGAGACAGAGAGAAGGAGAGAGAGATATAATTGCCCTGCAAAGGTGATGGCTTTGAGTAGTAAAAATGAGATATGATTCATGACACAGGTGGAGAGTCTGGCCTTAGAGAGAAGCATGAATCATCCATTCATTGTAAAAGCAGGGAAGGCGGAAGAAATAGGAAAATCAGGACAGATGGCAGTTTTGTGGTAAGCACTAGAGGAATTCTCTCCTGATTACTTCCATTTTTGCAGTGAAATAAAAAGCAAGTCACTAGTGCATACTTATGCTTATGTGGTAGGTGTACAGTTTATGCCATCATTTGGGTTAAAGTCTTCCCAATTTTTCCCCTTTAAGGTCAGAATTCTTTGTATAAGAAATTACTTCCCATAATGTGAGGAAGATGCATTTGACTCAGATGGGCTCAAATCACAGATTGCACTTTAGCAACTCAGCACCTGTAGACATCCTGTAGTTTAAACATTTTAAAATTTACTTCTCATTATTTAAATATCAGAAAATTTCATGTTATAATTAAATTTAATACTTCTCTTTTTAAAATGGATTGCCTAGTAGCACTGGACTTGTATTCCTGCATGACAATAGCAGGACAAAGTTGAATAACACTTTCCCTTTAGACAGGCCACTCCAGCTTTCTCCAGTCTCTGCCAACACTTCCGTTATTACCATATCATTGGCTTGATTTATTCCTTTAGATTATCTTCCTAGCTCCTGTAAAGTATTTGAAATTGGGGTGCAGTCTTTGTATGCTACCACACCAGGGGGCATCATTCCTACTGTAGCCTCTATGAATGGTGCCCCCTTACAATTGTGCCCTGTGAAGATCTGTGGCCCCCCAAATATTTGAAGTTCTTTTCTTGATGCCTACATTAGTTAAACAGCTGAAGAGCACTCCTAATAGAATGCTTCTCCAACCTAAGTTTATTTCTATTCGGTATGCTGCATCGTTCTTAAGAAAAGTTTCTGAGATGTTTCTGAGTACTTTCCTTCAGAGCCTGTAATGGGTTGAGGTTGAACTGTATCCCCCCAAAAGGTATGTTTGAGTCCTAACCCTGGGAATGTGATCTCATTTGGAAATAGGGTCTTTGCGGATATAATCAGATGTAAGTTGAGACGAAGTCATACTGGATTAGGGCAGCCTCTAAATCCAATCATTAATATCCTTATAAGAAGAAACAGAGAGAAACAGGGACATCGATACACTTGCAGGAAGAAGACCAGGGGACTAATAAAGGCTCGGATTTGAAAGATGCAGACACAGATTGCTGGCAACCATCAGAAACTAGCAAGAGGCAAAAAAGGATTCCTCCCTGTGGTCTTCAGAGTGAGCATCCCCTGATGACACATTCTTTGACTTCAGATTTCCAGCTTCCATTAACTGTGAGAATAAATACCTGTTTTTCAAGCTGCATAATCTATGACAATTTAAGACAGCCTTAGGAAACAAATACAGGACCCATATATGTAAAATTTTCTCCATTACTTTTTCCCGAAGATACCTTGGAAGCTGTTTAGCATTCAGTGTTTATACTTTACCGTCATCTTCTTATTTGAAAGAGCTTTCATTTTTCTGGATTAAAGAAGGATCCTGCATTGAATTATGTTTGTTGCCTTTTATCAATGCTAAAGTCATTTAAGCTCCCTAGGCAATCCGTACTCACTTATTTTTCTCCAGTGTAATTAGTACATGTCTTTAGGTCCTACATTATACACCTGAAGATTTTTAAAAGTATAAGATACCCTGCTGTGTTCTTTAACTTTTGGACCATAAAATGTATAATTATGCCATCCAGTGATTGAGAGTAGAGCTTCATTGTTTTAGTATATTTATGGAAGACTAGAAGTGATTGTAGTTATTATTTTTAGTGGATAAAGACCTGGACAATCAAGATGAGTTATTTGGTAAAAAACAAAAACAGAAAAAAGTTGTCTAACAGCATTTCACCAGATGTAGAATTTATGTTAGAAAAAGGATATTGTTCTACATAGAGAAAAGAAATAAAAACAGACATTCATAAAATGTTTATCAAAAACCTTTATGTGCAAAATTTATTTTGGTTCCAAACATCAAAAGTACCTATTTGTAGCAATATTTTCTTTCAAATAGTTTGGAGTACCGCTTATAAAGACAGCAGTAAGACAAGGTAAATAGTGGACATAAATGTTGTAATAGGCGACTTGCTCTAGGTGAAGAAAATAAGAGTCATAGAAAGATCCTCACTTTCCAGTGAACAGTGTATTCTTTTAATTTTTCATATGTAACCATATATGCTTGGTTCAATCAGAAAGTAAATCATGCAAAAACAAAGGCATCAGACATTGGGCTTTGTGAATTTCAATTATGTGAGGAATTACATGAAAAAGATATGAACATTTTATTAATTTAACATTTTAGTAACTGGAAAATTAATTGTGAGATGAAAGTCTCTCTTCCAAATGAATGGCTCTATTAAAACATTTAATAATCTCCATCTCCTTGAAATATATTCCACTGTTAAAAATCTTCTGAATAATTAAACTGCTATAATGGTTGCAAAGCTAGATATTTTCTATTATTTTTCTAAATGGATATATTAAATTCAATGTTGTAGTTTTAAGTATATGAATGTCTAACCCTAATGGAGAAATGAGTTTCCAGAATCCAAAGTCAGCTTTCTGAACAAAGGTAATCAAATCATAGGTATATTATTTTTGGTAATAACATATACAGTTACTTTTCAGAGATGTGTTAATATTCAGTCTAAAGTAATAAATCGTTAGTATAGGACAAAGCTAAATTCTTTCATATTTAAAAAGTATTAATATTTCTTTACAATCATAGGGGAAATTTTTTTTGAAGTCCACATAGACTCTTTTCACTACTGAGTTTCCATAGAGGAAGCAGCATCGGAAGAGTTATAAAGAAATATTTTCCTGCAGATAGGCTCGTTGTTGTCATTAACAACCCTGATAATATGACCCTATCTAGATGTGAATCACTATTATAATACATAATAACTAATTCTGTTTCCATGGTGTGACTGAATGAATTAGAACCAGCTAATTTAGTCAGTTCACTCTGAGTAATTGCAATGTGTTAGAACTTTAATATACATGAACATAAAGGCAATAGTCAATGAGAAATTATTTAATTTATTTTTTATTTATCAAATAACTTAATGCCTACTATGCTTCCAATACCAAAGATACAGCAGTGAGCAAGACCCGAAGCTTCATGATGCTTATAGTCTATGGGAAAATAAATGAATACATCTACATAAGAGATTTTCTTTTTCTGAGTTTTTATCATACATATTAAGTGGACAGATGTAAAGTTTTGGCCAAGTCAAGAAGTTTTGTGCTCTTTGCTTCTATTGGATCTGGTAGGTTAATCATTTCGCCTTTGTTTTAAATGTATATATGTATATTTTTTACATAGTTATGCTAATAATTAATTCCTTCCCCATTTTCCCTACCTCAGATATTGGCAAAGATACTACAGTTTCGTACACTCTTCACCGAGTTTCCACTGGTGTTAACATTTTATATAAACATGACGCATTTTCCAAAGCAAAGAATTTTATATTAGTACATTACTATTAACTAAAATTCTGACTTTATTCAGATTTCGCCAATTGTTTCACTCATCACCTGTGCCAGGATTCAATCCAAGATACCACATTGCATTTAGTAGTACATCAATTTAGTGATTCCTGTAGTTTTAAATCATGTCTTTTGACTAACTAGAGATAATACAATTTTGCTGTTTTTCCCTTTTCCTATTCATTTTCTGTTTTCTATTCATATCACAAAATTACTGTGGTTTAAAAGGATTCTTTATGTCTATAAAAACAATAAATTTACAGCTCTGCTGAGTTTCAGGAGGTAGTTTCTTTTCATTTAAATGCAAAATCAGAAAGAAAACTTTAGGAAGGGAGAATAAGACCATCAACTCTTCTAAAGTTCATGGGACAGTTCAACATCGTGACACCTAGTGTAAGAAACTACTTTTCCCATCCAAGTACTAACTAGGCCTAACCCTTCTTAGCTTCTGAGATCAGATGAGATCAGGCACATTCAGGGTGGTATGGCCATCAAAGGACATGAACAGAAACTTTTGAAAAGAAGATCTACTAATGGCCAACAAACATATGAAAAATGCTCAACATCTCCAATTGTCATGGAATTGCAAATAAAACCACAATGAGATGTCACCTAACTCCAGTGAAAATGGCTTTTATCAAAAAGTCCCCAAACAACAAATGTTGGTGTGGATCCTGAGAGATAGGAACACTCATACACTGCTGGTGGGACTGAAACTAGTACAACCTCTATGGAAAGCAGTATGGAGATATCTCAAAGAACTAAAAGTAGAACTACCATTTGATTCAGCAATCTCGCTACTAAATATTTACCCACAGGAAAAAAAGACATTCTGTAAAAAAGACACCTGCACTCAAATGTTTATAGCAGCACAATTTACAATTGCAAAGATGTGGAAACAACCCAAGTGCCCATCAATACATGAGTGGATTAATAAAATGTGGTATATATATACCATGGAGTACTACTCAGCCATTAAAAAAATGGTGGACTAATACCTCCTGTAGTACCCTGATGGAGCTAGAGACCATTCTTCTATGTGAAATATCACAAGAATGGAAAAGCAAACACCACATGTACACACCATTTAATTGGAACTAATAGATCACCAGCTATGTGCACGTATGGAAATAACATTTATCAGAGATCAAGCAGGTGGGAGGGGAGAAAGATGAGATAGGTACAGTGCACACTATCTGGGGGATGGGCATGGTACAAAAACAATTTATGTAAACAAATCATTTGTACCCCCATAATAATTCAAAATAAACAAAAAAAAGAGCAGAACTGAAGTCTCCCTGAAGAAGAAGAATTTCCACATGTGGATTGCGGCTTCAGCTTCTGTCTGACCATTTCCAGGCTGCCCTTCCTGATGCCTGCCCTCTGGATTTTAGGCTGCCCCTACCCCTACAAACTTGTAAATCAATTTCTTCCGGTAAATCTGCCTGTCTGTGTATCTACCTATCTGGGTTCTCTTTACCCAGTCGTATCCTATTACAACCAGAATTCTTTAAATTAGAAAGTCATCATTTCTCCATATCCTGTCCGTCCAGGGGATTTTGTTTTCAGGTTTTAATCTTTATTTGCCCATTTGTTCTCTAGATATTTCATGGTTTTATGTTTATTTTTAATTTTTTATCTATTTAGGGTTTGTTCTGGCGTAGCATGAGATAAAGATCCATGTTTATCTTTTTCCAGATGACTACTCGATTGCCCAACACTGTTCATTACTGTCTTAAACTCCTGTATGCATTTGGAAACTTTTTGGACTTTCTATTTTTCCATTCCACTCCATTCATCCATTCATCCAGTGTCATGCTATTTTAAATTTTGAGCTCTTATAATATGTTGTAATATCTTGTAGGGCTGTTCCCACCTTGTTGCTCTCCTTTTGTTCAGACTTTTCTTGTTACTCTTGCGTGTTAATTTTTTTTCCATATAAACTTAAAGTTACATAGTTTCATTAAAATGTACTGGTATTTTTATTGGAATTATGTTAAATTTATAAATTTAAGGAGACTTTGGGTCATTATGAGGTTCAGTTTTCCTAATTAGAAATATGAAAAATCTTGCCATTTATTGAAATCTAATTTTCTGAACTTTTAGTTTTTCTTATACAGGTTTTATATATTTCTTGTTATGTTCACTTCTAGGTATTTTGTCATGTTGCTGTTAATATGATTGCAATCTTGCTTCCTTTATAGCTTTGCTTCCTAATAGTTATTCTTTGTATATATTGGAGGCAATTGCTTTCTGATGTTAATTGAATACCCAGCTATCAAACAAAATTTGTAGAATTTGTATAATTAATTCTCTGCAATTCCAGGTACACAAAAATTTCAGCTGAAAGTAGATAGTTTAATCTCTTCTATTTTTAATTTTTTAATATATTTAATTTTCTTCTTTTATATTGATGCATTATCTAATGCCTCTAGTAATGTTTTATTATAGTGCTGTCAGAGAATCTGTTTGCCTTATTAATATCTTCAGCTTAAATGCCTCCAGAGTTTCCCATTTAATATAATGCTGGCCTGCTGTTTTAATAAAGTATCTGTCAGTTTTTGTTTGGTAGAGAATTTTTTTTAAAGATAAAAAATAAGTATTAAGTCTTTGTCAAGTGCTTCTTCAGGGTCTATGGAGTTGATCATACATTTTTTCTACATGTATTAATAAGACGAATTTTCTTAATAGTTTTTATATTGTTAAATATTCTCTTTGAATACTTAGAACAAACTCTACTTAGTTATGAAGTAGTAGACTTTCAATAGTCTGTACAATTATTTGGCATCAATACTCAAAAATGAGATTCAACTCCATATTTCTTTCAAAATCAGGTTTATTTTTAGAGTTACAATTGATTCAGGTGATATATTTTGTTGTTCTTGTACCAATTATTCTCTACCCCATCTATATGAAGGGTTATAATTCCTCATCCCATTGACATCTGTTTTGCCCTTGTCACATGCTGTGACCATATGGACAGTTGTGACATATGCTACTCACGGACATAAAATTTATGAAACACTGGCCTTTTCCCTCTATCATGAGGCCAACATGTCTGAGATAGGTGCTCCTCCTTCAACCTGGAGTCCCTAAATAAAAAACAAAGCAAAATGAAACAAAATGTGGAACATATAAGCAGGCAGGTCCCCAAGGACATGAAATATGAATGAGAAATAAATCTTCATTCTTGTAAACCAATGAGATATGGGAGCATTTGTTACTGCAGCGGCATACCCTTCTTAAGATTATTCCTGGGCATTTAATTGTTTTTGCTAGTATTAATGTTTTAATTGCAGTCATTTCTTTCGTTATTTATTCCTAATAGTTGTTCTATATATATTTAAAGGGAATTGATTTCTGATACAGCTCAGGAAAAAAATAGAAAGTTTCCTTCTTTTCTTGTGATCCTGAATAGATTAAATTACATGGTAATTTTCCTTGTGAAGCCATTTGGGACTTGTGTTTTTTATGGAGGCTGGAGTATCTCTTTGATAGTTCTAAAAATTATTTTTTGGGGAAATTTTCTTTTTATACTTTCTATCTTTTATTATCAGTTTTGGTAAGCCATATTTTCTCAGAAAATTATCCATTTATTTCAGATTTTTATATTTCCTAATAAAAAGTAATTCTAATTTGTCACTTAATTAAACAATTTCCTCTTTATTTTGTTTTAAACTTTTCAAAATCTATTTCATTAGCACAGCAAAATGTGTGAATGATTTAAAATTAATATCGAAATTTGAAATTTCAACATTTAAAAATAAAATAAACATCAGTATTTATTTGGGTCAAAATGTAGTTGTAGTTAAATTATATTTTTAATAGATTCATATAAGAAATACATTCTCCAAGTGTTCAATAGATCATCATTTATGTTGTTAATACACATGCCTCAGTCTTGCTTGGTTCCTATATTTTCTATCCATTACAAAACCCCCACCTTGAAAAAAGTAGAGAAAAATCTCATTAAACAAATTGAAGTTGGTTGTATGTGAGCAGTATGACAAAATCTCTTTTATTATCATTGTAGAAAAACAGATATAGCAGTAACAGTCAAATCAAAGATCAATTTGGAGCTGGACTAGCAGGTTTAGCAATAAAGAAATATTGATTAACCATCCACATTTTAATCAATAACTTGCAGCGTGACAGAAACTGTGCTACTAAAGTTTGTGGCTGGCAAAAAGCTAGGTTAGATAACTAATATGATGGATGGCAAAATGAAGATTCAAAATGGTCCTGATAGTTTAGAATACAAGGCTGAGACAAACAAGATGAAATTTAATAGGATGAAGGCAAACATCAGTATTTTGTTATAGAAATGCATCATCACAGCATGGAATGGGGCTGAACATTCATACATAACACAGTCACAGGAATGTGACTGTACGTTTTAGTTCACCATCCCCTCAGTTTAAGCCAATGATATTCTGTTGGTTTATGCCTATTTAAGAATTAGCCTGATCTCAGTTTGGACCAATAGGAATTCAAGGAACAGATCATAAGAAGTACATGTCTGACTATCAGTGCTGGACAGACTCTTTTGGGATTACTGTATTCAGTTTTGAGCTATACTTTAAGAGGGAGACTTATAACTGGAATTTGTCAAATAGCCATTTGGATTGTAAAGCTGGCGAGGTCTGAAACCATTATCATGAGAGGTAGTTTTAGAGGCATCTGCAATTTTGAATGTGAAGAATAAAAGACCAAAGGGAATTTCTCTTCCAGTAAATTTTCCATGAATCTCTGGGTTTGCCCAAGGGCCCTCTTCTATGCCTATCCCATTTACTGTACATCCATTTACTCATTCCAAGAGGAATTGAATAGAATGTCTGTTATATGCCGGGAGCTGTTCTACATGCAGGGCACATCGCAGTGAAGAAAACAGACAAGATTCTTGCTTTCGTAGAACTGACTCTCTGTGAGGGTCACAGACAGTAAACAAGTACACACATTAGCGGTAAGTGCTTTAAGAAAGAAGAACAGTGCATGGTAATAAAGAGTAACTAAGTGCCTTTTTATATCTTGGGTATGGAAGACCTCTCTGAGGAAGTGACATTTAAAATAAAATGAATTACAGGAAGGAATCGGACAAGGTGTAGAATTACTACTTTCCTTGCAGAGAGATTTATGAGGGCAAACGTCTTCTGAGGCAGGAACGTGCTTGGCTTGTGGTAGGAACAAGGGATGGACTGGTAGGAGATAAACATAAGCAAGGCTATTTCTTATAGAGAGGTTTAAGCTGCAATAATGAGTTTGAGTCTTATTCAACATACATGAGAAGTTTATGAAAGTTTTAAACAGGAAAGAAAATTCCATGATGAGATTTGTGAGCAGCTATGAGGTGTATTGATTACAGAGGGAAGAATGGAAGAAAGGAAACACTTAGGAAGCATGTTCTTTCAGCACTCCCATATTATGGAGGCATTATTTGCTTATATATAGTTATTTCCCACTAAACTGTAGCTTTCTCAAGATACATCTTATTTATGTATCCTGAGATACATAAGAGAATCACATCTTATTTATTTTTGTGTCTCTGGCAGCCAGAAGAGTACTTGAAACCCAGAAGATATTCAATAAATTCTTTCTTGAAGATTATAGCTTTATTCTGTCCGATCTCTTAAATGGAAGAACTAATATTTGAAAGCTGATGATGTTTATTTCTGCTATAGGGAATGGAAGCAAAGGAATCTGGTCTGTAACAGCAGCAGAATGAAGACATACAGAGAAAAACAAAGATGTGAGACTGAGATAAAGGGTTTCTTTGTCTGCTATGGAACTCTATTCTTTGGTTCCAGTTTATTCCTGACTGTATTCTGACTTTGGGTGTCATGAGACAATACGTGAGTCCTTATAATAAACTATATTTTCTTCGTTTTGTGTTTCCTTGATTAGTGTTGATTTCTGTTACTCGCAAAGAAGAATCCTGGGATTAATTCTCAATTTCTATTTACTTGCTGAGTGATTTAAGTTACTTAACTTCATTAAGTTTCTAGTTTCATTCTCCTTAAAATAGATTTGATATTATTGTAATTACCTGGTGGTAATACAAATGCAGATAATGCAATTAGTGTTGGGTTCTTCTCTGTCTAGTTCCCACTTATCATGACTACTCCCCTGCAGAGGGTAACGATGATGGACATTTGAATGGAAGCAAAACGCCAGGTGAGTAAGTGCCAGGTTAGCCCATTTGAGGAAGAGGGGAAAAGAAAGGTGAGTCCCCAAGTCCCTAGCATTTTCGCAGCCCAGTAACCCTGTATCTGATTGACAAAAATGACTCTGAAAGATTCCTGGAACTGCTGCTTATGACTTAGAAGTCCAAGCCAACTACAGGGCCCAGAAGTATCTGACTCATGGAGATATTTAAGCCAGAGTCCACAACTGTCATCAGGTGACACGAAGCTATCATTAGGACCAGGATGGCTACATCTTGTATCTTCACCCATTTCTCCTTGAAATCTTGTGCAGGCTCAACCCAGTCATTTAATTTGCAGTAATGTGACTTCATATATTATGCAGTTGAAATTTTTATACTTCAGTTATTACATTATGGTGGGACTTTACTATAATAAAACATATCAATAAATGATTAAGAAAGTTAAATGAGATTACATGTGTAAAGTTCTTGACATAGGACATTGCACACCTGATAAGTGTAAATCATTATTATTTTCAAAATTGTAGTTATTACAATCAAAGGATGAGCATATAAAGCAGTGAAACTCCATGTGGTTAATACAAACACTTCTTATATAGTTAGGGAATAGGGTTAATAGATATGGCTGAAGTGATAACTTATGAGTTTTATTTAAGTTATTTTTTATTCCTCTATCCACACTAATTGTGTGTTGGATATATGTTTAATATTTTCAAAAGAGGAATTGGCAGTGGGTTTGCTCTGCTGGCACTATTGCTCATACATATGCTTTACTTATGCCTAGAGATAGTATTATTTTTATTTTCCTGTCATCACACTGATCTCTTTTATAAGAGCAAACATTTCAAAATATGAACATTTGGGATTTAGTTTATTCATTTTAAAACACCCATCTTTTTAACTTGTATTCATTTCTCTTGATATATAAAGTCTGTAGACTCTATGTTACTTAGGATTTGTACAGCAATTATTAAAAGTCTTTGGTATTTATAAAAGTTCTGAAACTTTTAGAGCAATTAATTATTGATTACCCAAATGAATCAACCTATCAGGCCATAATAAATATTTAATAATTTTTGGAATGAAGTGATGCATTCTTGAAGATTTTTTTATTATATTGTTCTTCTGGTGTTTAAAATTTCTAGTGTGCTGTATTGTAATCATCTTTCAGTGAATAGAATTTTTTGTTCCTTATATCATGGTTAATTTTTTATTTTAAGTAAAGCAAGCACATAATGTAGTTAATGACCACACATTTCTCATTCAAATATAGATAGCTTTAAATTTATCTTTGTTTGGGTTTTTTGTGTGTCTGATGTTCTGTATTAACAAGTAAAAGATTCCTGCTTTACACAAAACCATATTTAGATGTTTTCACTGTTCTGATTAGGTATGTCAATCAGTACAAAGTTACTTCTCAAAAAAATAATTGATCCAGATTAACGTTTGTAAAAAAAATTGTTAAACTCAAACAAATAAGTGCTGTGACCTGTGTCCATGAAATCAATGACTTCCTTCAACAAATTACTAGTCAATCATGAAAAATACCAACCTATTCAACAATGAAAATGTTTACATCAGCAACTGCATTCAAACAATGACATACATAAGATATACTCCTTGTTTAAATATGTTCAAGAGTCTTTAGAGAATATAGTCATGTTAACAGCATTATCCAGTCATTCATTTATTCATTCAACAATTAAATATTATGTAAATACTCTGTATTATGCTAGATTCTGAGGATGTAGCAGTAAAAAGGACAGGCATGGTTCCTACCTCATAGAGCTTGTAGTGTGAGAGATAAATGCAAGACCAATTATATAAAAGTGCTGTGACAAAGAAAACACCCAGAACTAAGGTTGCACTCAGTGAATACACTGAATCCTGTATGTGTGTGTGTGTGTGTGTGTGTGTGTGTGCGCACGTGGCGGGGGTGCTGGGAAGATAAGTAGGCATTTGCAAAGTGAAGAAGGAGAAAGAACAATTGAACCTAAAGGAAGGCTCCATGTAAATTCTCAGGGTTTTAACAAAGGTAATCAGTAACAAAGAAGAATGAAGGAGGATAAGAATCATGTTAAAAATTGTTCTTCTGGGTGTTTAAAATTTCTGGTGTGCTGTATTGCAATCAGATGTAATCTTTTAGTGAATAGAGTTTTCGTTCCTTACATCATGTTTAATTTTTTATTTTAAATAAACCAAGCGCATAATGTAGTTAATAACCACACATTTCTCATTCAAATATAGGAAGCTTTAAATTTGTCTTTGTTTGGGTTTTATAACTATGTTTACAATAAACATAGTCTAATGTTTTAAATAAACATTAATGATTAAATAAATGAATTAAATACTTAAAGGTATAAGAGCAAATGATGAAATAAGAAATATAGGAAAGGTGCAAATAATTAAAAAAAGGAATGAGAGGAAAACAGAAAAATATAATATTAAAATATTTTAATTTTTATATTTTAATTTTAATATTGTACAATATAATATTCAAAATCATAACATTAAGGAATTGTTTAAAAGGTAAGCATGGGGATCAAAGATAGGGATTGGATAGTGTGTTTCCCCAGATATTATTGAATATTACTTTTAAAAAGTTTGCATTGCAGTACAGGTTTAGGAAAAATTGAACAGGACTTCTCAGAGCTTTTGACATTGTAAATGTCACAAAAAGCATTGGTGACTCTCACAGAAAGCAATATAATATGTAGCTTTCCTCCAAATTTCTTGACCATAAATGCTTTTTTATCTTACTAGTATCTTCAGGGATCATGGTTCTCAGAAATATAATGGGAAATATGTTAACAGAGTTGTACCAAGAAAAAAGGGGAAGAGAAGAATAAAAAACTTGCCTGAGTTGTTTTGCCTGAAAACAGCTACACCTAAATGGGTTCTCCTTACAAACCCATCTCTGTCCCAGTCACTTCTTTCTCTACCCAGTATTCATTCTTCCATGTTTTATTTTAATTTTCAAACATAACTACCATGGCCTTCTGTATGTATGTATATCTATATATGTATATGTACACACATACATTCATACATATGTATACACACATACATGCATACCCACAAATCTAAGATATTCAACAGTTTTGATAGTGGTTAAGGGTAGTATATGACACAAAAGGTAGTAATAAAAACCTCCTATGGTTCAAGATTTAAAAATGAAAAAAATTATAATAATAGGAAAAAATGTAATAATGTGGGAAATGTTATAGAAATATTCTCCCAGTCTTCAAACATATCATAGCACAGAAACTCTTAAGGGATCAATAACCAGGGTGTTTATGCATGCCATATGGAAATATTTCCTCTGCAGTGTTCCTGCATTGCTATTTAAATGGAGAATAAATGTTATGTTAGCAATATTTTTATATAGCTTAGATTTTTTTATTTTTTTATTTTTTTCTCCACTGCATCTGGAGGGTAAATGATAAAATTCAGCTAGAGAAGTAGTTATTTATATAATTTATACAATAAAATGATTATAAATGAAACGTTCATAATTTTACCTTGAAAGAATAAGCAGCATTTCTTTTTCAAAAATAGTAAGTTCTCTTAGTAGGTGAATATGAGCTCTAAAAATACTAAGAAAGACTTTATGGACTATTCGTCTATAACTTGAAGCCAAATGTTGGACATTACAATGAACCTTATTTATTAAAGTGCTAATTCAAATAGGAAAATTCAGTAACTTTGGAATTTCTAAAGCTATTGTTTGTGGATGTATTTCCAGAGGATCTGGTTATTGCACCAATTCCTTTATAATTTTTATCCACCAAACAAGAGTAAAGATGAAAATTGTCTTAACATTTTTGATGTTTTATATTATAAAGCATTACATATTAAAAGGCAATACTTCATAATCAAAGGAAAATTGGGGAACAGAAAATTACATGAAGATTATGAAAATTGTACATAATTCAATCACCCACTATTTTTTTTTTTTTTTTTT
>RJWJ010025558.1:0-23844 GCA_004363605.1 Indri indri | reverse complement strand
GCATTAATTGACACCTCTAGTATTGGGTGTTCAACATGGAAAACTCAAACAGGCAGTGGGACATGTTGGCTGTAAACTTGACCAATGGATCCAAATATAAAAGGGAGAGCCTAGTGTTGGGGTCATCTAAAACGGGGATTGGCAAACTTTTTTTTGTAAAGGGCCAGACAGTCCATGTTTTTGGCTTCGTAGGCCATAGATTCTCTGTGAACTATTCGATTCTACTATTTAGCACAAAAGCAGCCACAGATGATACTTAAACAAAGGGACATGACTCTGTTTCAGTAACACTTCTTTTAAAAAAAAAAACGTGTGGTGGGCTGGCTCTGGCCTGTGCGACATAGGTTACTGATCCCTAATCTGGTACATGAATTCTAGGTGCTATCTAAATTCTCCAAGCTTTAGTTTCTTCTTCTATCCGATGAGGACCCTCATAGCACCTATGTAGAAGGATTGTTATGATTCAATAAAATGGTGATGTAAGTTACTTAGCACAGTGGCTGGCACAGAGGAGATGGATGGTGGCTGCTTTTGTTCTCTTTATTATTGGGTGGGGTCTCAGAACAACCAGGTTCTAGATCCACCAATCCGCTTTGCAAATCTAGATGAGTCCCTTAGTCTCCTCTGAGCTGAGCTGGAAGCTAGTAATTTCTCTCCATGAGCTGAGACGGGGTCGCTAAAGAAAGGAGGTGGAGGGAAAGAGAAAGACAAGACTCGGGTGAGGAGGACAAAAGGAATCATAGCAGCAAAGGATTCCAAATCTGCAGGGCGTCCATATGAGGCGGGCTTGGCTCTGCTTGGGGACCTGGCAGGGAGCCCTGCCTGGGCTTGATCTGCAAACAATTTGCTCTATTTCCTGCCAGAACAGGACTTTCAGGTGGCCTGGAATTTGGATCCTCTTACCAAGGATGGGAAAAGTGTCCCTAGAGGGGCAGTGTCCCACTTCCAGGACTCCCCAGAATGTAGTAGGGATGTTGGAATGAGATGCTAAGAGACAAGGGCTGCATTTCATTCGCTCATGAGTTCATTTAAGATTTTATTCATTCATGCTGTCAAAAAATAATTGATTCACCATCTACTTTGTGCCAGGCACTGTACTAGGCCCTGGGGATTCAGTGGTTAGCAGGACAGAAATGGTTCCATCCTTCAGGGGTTTAAAGTCTAGCGGAGGAGACAGACATTGACCAAACCACACATTTGAATGTAGAAGTGAAAACAGAGTGTACACACCATCCGACCTTATCTGAGAGTGAAGGAACCGAGAGAAGGGAGGAGGTGAGCATTCCCGGGATTTCAACGCCGTGCCCCAAGGCTCCATGGTAGAGAAACTGATTTGGGAGGAATACCCCCATTGGTGGACGTGTTGAGTTGGAGTTATCGTTGAACCTATCTGCTATGGACTGAATATTTGTGTCCCTTTGTAATTCACATGTTGAAGCCTAACCCCCAATGCGATGGTATGTGGAGGTGGGATGGGGCCTTCGGGAGGTGATTAGGTCGTGAGGGCGGAGGATGTAGGATGATGCCCTTGTAGAAAGGAGGAGACACAGGCTCTCTCTCCCTTTCCCTCTGCCACGTGAGCACCACGAGAAGACGGCAATCTGCAAACCAGGACGTGGGTCCTCACCGGACACCAGATCCGCTGGTCCCTTAATCTTGGACTTGAATCAGGGGATAAATTTCTGTTGTGTAAGCCACCCCATCCATGGTCTATTTGTTATAGAAGTCTAGCTGACTAACACACGATCTAAGGGAAGGCATGGACCAGGCAGGTGGGTTTGTGGACCCAGAGCTTGGAGGAGAGGTCTGGGCTGGAGAGGAGAGTTTGGGAATCGCTGGGTGTTGAGACTGCACAGGGCCGGGTCTCCCACGCTTGGTTGCTCTTTGCTGCGGGGACCCTCTGGGGCCATCTCCAAGCCCACCTCCCCCTGCTTTTGTGCCCAGCGGCCACTCAGGGCAGAGGTGGCGGCTCCAAGGCGGAAGGCATCCATGGCCTTGCATTTCAAGTCCTGGATTGCTGGTCTCACCGAAAGTAAAAGTAGCTCCCCTTAAGATGGACATATTGGCAAGCACCATAAATTGTCAAGTTTAAAGGGTTCCTCACCTCCAGCCCCCCTTCCCAGCAGGGTGGGGCACTCGAGGAAGGTCAGACCAGTTACGGGAAAAGAGAGGAACTGCATTTTCCTTGCACGCCTGTCTGAGTGACCCTGCTGCGCCCGGGTCTTGTTCATCTGCACCGCTAGAACGGAAGTAGGGACCTTGTCTATTTCGCTCATCGCTTTCCCAGCTCACAGCACAGTTCGTGGCCCATGCGCACTCTGAGAATGGCTGTTGAATGAATAAAGGAATGAATGGAAGGCAGAAGAGTGGAAGAGGATGTGGATGTTTCTGCTTATGGAGTCAGGACCCCTCTGGAGGCTCCAGAAATGACCCCACGCACAGACCTGGCCGCTCGGCTCCTAGCAATCGAGTGCCGGGCAATGAGCCCACGTGGGCTGCCCTCCGGAGGCAGCTGCTGGCCCTGCTGGTGGCCGCAGCACCGTCTGGTGCGCAGGAGCTGCCTGGCTCATAGCTGCTCCCCGCGCTGCCTTCCCGAGCGCGTCAGTGGGATTCCCCTCGCCGGCAGCCAGGGGAAGGGGGTCAGGCGAGCAGGCTGAGGCCAGAACAGGCCAAACTGGGCCCTTCCTGGGGTCTTCAGACCCGGCTGTGATTGCTGATGGTCTGATACAGCAGCCGGAAGCCTGGGCCTAGCCTATCTCAGCCCAGCCAGGGCTGGAGGGTAACAAAAGAGAAGGTAGGGGAGGGAAGGGCGTGTGAGTTTGCAGGAGTCTGGGCCTCCTGGGTCTCCTGCTCATGGCAGATGCCAATGGCGCTCTGTGCTGAGGTCCCCTCTAACAACAGTGCACCGTTCCCCAGTGGCTGTGCATGCTGGGTGCTAAGGCTCACGGCTGCACCATTCTCTGCGGAATTGTCACCTTGCCCAGAGATGTTCCCCCACCCCTTCCACGGGACAACCCATGACTGACAGGTGAGGGGTATAGAGGCCCAGCCCTTGCCTCAGGTGAGAGCACTCTGTAGTACCATCCGTGCCCCAGAGCTCCCTGTGGGATCAGGCTGGGGCCAGACGTCAGTGGAACCCGCACCTTCGCTTGGCTTCTTCCCCTCCCCAGCCTTCTCCCCTCCCGGGAGCCCTCCACACTAACTCACCTGCACGAGACGCCCCACCTCAGGCTCTGCTTTTAGATCCGACCTGAGACACGCTCTCAGGCTAAAATCCGCCTCTCACCACTTGTTGGAGACCCAGACCTTCAGTGTCGGACCCCAGTTTCTGAAGCTTCTAGAAACGTGTGTTTTCACATGAGGGCTGGGTGGCGCCAGCATCTCTGTGAGTCAGTGGCGTGCCAGCGAAGCGTGCTCCCACCGCCGGCTAGCAGCTCTGTGTGCTTGGACCAAGACTTTGGTTCTCAGGGTTCCTATTTCTGCAGCTGAGGAAGTGGGATTCTACCGCAATCTTGCAGAGTGGCTGAGAGCGAGGCAGGGGCTGGGGGGACCCCCAACAAAGAACCTGGCTTTAGAGTGTAGGTCGCTTCTCTAGCTTCTGCTTTCTTACCCAGAAAATGAAGATAATAATATTAATAGTGCTGAAGCCACAGGTCCCCGAACACTACTACTGCTTCACACGGAGCCCGGCCCACTCCGTGAACACCAGCCGCAGAGAGTTTACATGGTGCCTGGCACAGGCTAAGCATGCAGTGAGAAGTGAGTACTGTTACTTTTACTAATGGAAATGATCTGTCTAAAGACAGACGGTGATGAGAACAATAAATACCCTTGGTAACTCGGCAGAGGTGCCTAAGAGTGTCCCAGAAGTGTGGAGATGAACCCCACGGCGCCTGACACATCAGACGTGGGCCGGGAGGGGTGGGCAGATGGAGCCCACCTGGGCTCAGTCACCTGACATGCACCCCAAGGCCACCGGTCTGCAGCACCCGCTGCAGGTGGCTTCCCTGCATGCCCGCGCATTCGTCACCCTGTCATCGCCTCCACACTTGAAGGCAGGTCCCCAGGGATCATGGACAGAGCACGCAGAACAAGGAGGTGCACAGCAGAGACAGACGAAGGGCTGGTCCTGGTGGAGCATGCACTGGGACAGGAAGGGAAGGGATCTGGGGTCACAAACTACAGCTCCCAGGCCCGTCCGGCCACGCCTGCGTTTGTGTGGTCTGCAAGCTAAGAATGGCTTTTATGTTTGTAAATGCTTGGAAACAATGAAAAGAGGAATACTATTCTTGTGACAATTATAAGATATTCAAATTTTCAGTGTCCACAAATGACGTTTTATTGGAACACAGCGACAACATTCATCTCTTCACTCACTGTCTGTGGCTGCAATTGGGCCACAGTGGCAGAGCTGAGTGCTTGAGACAGAAGACTCGGTGGCCCACAATGCTGAAAATATTTACTGTCTGGTCATTTTCACAGAAAGTTTGCTGGCCTCCGACTAAGAGCATCGGGCTGATCAAGACTGGGTAGAAGGAAAGTTGCTTCCCCGCTGCTTCCAGCCACTCCCCTTTCAAAATGCCACCCCTCTCAGTAAGCTTTCCCTCTAATGCCCAGGGAAGAATCTGATTGATGAGTTCACACAAAGGTGTTGGCGACGTAATGTGTTGCACCCGCCTTCTCCGGGGAGGTTGCACTAAAGGAATGAATCTGAGTGGTAGCATCTGAGGACCTGGGGAATGTGCGTGCGTGCGTGTGTGTGTGTGTGTGTGTGTGTGTGTGTTGCGCGCAAGCGTGCACAGGGGTGTGGGGGTGGGGAGGGGGCGGGAGAGACCATTGTAATTACAAAGGGGAGCTGCAGCTGCAGGGCCCAGCACCAAAGAAAATAGATAAATAGAGTCTTGGGGGAGGAACCGCCTGGGAATGAGTAGCATGAGCCTCCTTAGTGACTCCCAGAACCTTCCTGATGTGAACTCTAAACCTTGATGGTGTGAGGCTCCTTTGATAGCCCCGGGAGCACAGGGACTCTGTGAACAGGTCAGGACAATGGGGATACCGCTCCCCCTAGGCAGTGCCCAGGAGGCCAGCCCCCTTGGCTTGGCCCAGAGGACAGGCGACAGCCAGCTGTGTGCCTCTGCTGCCCTCGATGCTTGCTCTGCAGGCCTCCAGTGCTCTGGGTACCCGCTGCTCGCCTTCAGCTAGCAGTGTGCCTTTGTCCTCCTCTGTGCCGCCTGGATCTGAAGGTCAGTCGCAGCAGAGAGCACGGCCAGGTCAGCCAGGCTACCGCTGTTCAGCATCCCATAGACTGCTGCCTCAGTCGTCCTTATTTCAGGCCTTAATTGGCTGGACAGCTGCAGGCAGGAGGCTTTCTACCCCATCTGCTCTCTGTTCTCCAAGGTGTGCTCCCAACCAAAACCAGGATGAGCTTTCTGAAAGGCCAGCCCACCCGCAGAGGTCCTGTGTAGCGTCCTCGGCCGCTGTCCGTCTTCTGGGATCTGTTCCCTGAGCAGCCGTCCTTTCCTCTGGCCCCATCTCCCCCTACCACGCTCTTCCTGCACTCTACCTGTACCAGACTCCTGGAGGCTTCCAGAATGTGACCTGTCGTCCCCATCGCCTCTCCTGGACTTTGTGTGCTCTGTGTCCTGTGTTGGACAACCCCTTCCCCAACCCGGCCACTCCCATTCCTTCTTCCAGACTCCCCAGAGCCTCCTGCTCTGACCCCCCGGATAGGAACGCCAGTGAGGGCTCTGTTAGAGTTCTCACAGTTACGCGCTGCCTTCCCCAATGATCCCTGTGTCCCCCAAACTCAGCACACGCCCAGATTCAAGACGCATGTCCCTTCCTCCTGGTGCTTTCTACGAGGTCGTTGCTGGGCTGAGCACCTCACCTGCACAATCATGTAATTCTCAGCTGCGAGGTGGGCATCCTGCACGTCCCACCTCTCGGACTGCGCCAAGGAGCGAACTTCGTACAGCATGCAGAGTGCTTAGCGCACTGACTCGTGCCGTGAAAGCTCGATAAACGGGAGCATTTATTGCCCGCCGAGGTAAACGCTCTCAGAGCTCTGCCCAGGTGCCCTCGAGTCCCTGTTACAGGTTCCGGGCACTGACCTCAGCTTCTGTGGGCTTTGCCTCTCACAGCGCGCACCTGCTGCCTTCTTCAGGGCCCACCTGGGCCACTTCACCTGCAAGGGACCGGAAGTTCTCCCCCAGGAGCGGGCTGAGCTGGGACCTTGCATGCCATCGCGCCCTCGCTTGGTCCCCTTTCCTCCACTGTCCTGCCTCCCTCACTCCCCTCCTGGTTTCTCCTGGTGGCATCTCCTTGATAAGTTGCTTGCACCCAAATCCTTGTCTCAAGTTCTGCTTCTGGGAGTCTCACCTTTTGCAAAGGGCCAGATAATAAATATTCTGGGCTTTGTGGGCCATGCAGTCTCCGTCACAACTACCCAACTGCCGTTTTGTGGCACAAAAGCAGCCACAGGCAGGCTGTAAATGAAGGTGCCTGGCTGTGTTCCAATAAAACTTTATTTGCAGAAACAGGAAGTGGGCGGGTTTAGTCCGAGGGCCGCGGTTGGCCGACCTTTGGCAGCAGCCCCGGAAGCTTCGTGCTGTACGTCTCCTGTGGCGGGGGTTTCCTGCACTTGCTCAGGTCGGTGAGTGGCTCCAGGTGTCCTCCAGGATGAAAGAAACAGTGGAGCAGGTGAGAAGGTTCTGGTCTTTTTAACTCCCGCGTCATCTCCAGAAGGAAGGGTGGCAACTGTATGGGCGGGGAGGGGGAATGCGGCGTCCCCTAAAGTCCCAGGACAGGTGATCTCCACTAAGTTCCTGATTGGTTCATTTGCCTTCCTAAAGCACTGGGGGAAGGACTCCTGGAATCCTTCGCGAAACCGATGTGTCGGAAAGATTTTTAAAATAGCACCAGGCCCTTTGACAAGTGGAGCGCTAATTACCCCGATGCTCCGGCACTCCCGCTGATGTGTCGCTGCAGTGCCCCCTCCAGTGCTGTACCGTGAAGTCTTGGCAGAGAAGGGAGGTGGGGCTGCCAGTGTGCCCCGAATTTTCCAGTTCTGGCCAGGGAGCTGCCTCATTTTAAGGGTCTCCAACCCGACTCTGATGGTGACGTGCAGAGCCGGGTTTTCTGCAGGTTGGAGAGGACGGTGGCGGCCAGAGGGGCCCGGGTCCCGCACGCCCAGTGGCCGGCCAACCTGGGAACCTGTCTGGCCGGCTTTGCGTGCATTAAGTGTGTGCATGCATGTATGCGCATGCAAACTTTTTTTTTTTTTTTTTTTGCAAAAATCATGTCTATTCATTATATTAAATGTGGCTAAGCAGAAAGAAAAAAACAACTGCCCACAGCCTCGCACCTTGGGTTAGCCATTATCAGCATTTTGGTGTATTTCCTTCCAGTCTTTTGCCTCTGCATGTATTTACACATTATTCGTTTATTACAAAATGGGGTCCTACTGTGCATATTGCTTAGTTTCGGTTAGGTATGTTGACCATCCTCCCATGTCATTGTGCACTCTCCTACGAAGTCTTTTTAAATAACCACGCATGATCCATCCTTTGCGTTCAAGTATTCTAACCTCTTTATTTGCCAATTCCCTGTTATTAGGGAGAAGGTATTATTTCCAGTCATCTTGCCATTATAAACAAAGGAGCTACATCTTTGCTCAAGTCCTTGAGGATCCTCTTACAATTTTCAATGTGGAATTAATTACTGGGGCTGGGGATGAACTTTGGGAAGGTTGGAATTTTATTAATCTAAGTTACCTACAGCTGCTTGACAACAGACACTATGACGGATCAATGAGAGGCGCGTGTTTGAAGATTGAGTGGCTGGGTTTGAATCTCAGCTCTGCCTAGAAAAGGTTTGGGCATGGTCCTCAACCTCAGTTTCTTCATCTGTATTGTGGAACAATAGTACCCCACTTTGCCGTGTTCCTATGACAGCGATCTCACTCCCTGCCACCTCTCCGACCTGGTCCCCTCCTGCTCACATCCTTGCATCTGACTCCCAGCCTCACTGACGGCAGAAGCCCCCAGAGAACCGAGGGGCCTTCCTTTATCTGCACCCCCTTCTTCCAGAGACATATTTCTCCTCACCTTTGCCCTCGTTCTCCATGAGCCTGTCACTGAGCTCCTGAGGTCCCCTTTTGCGTGGGCTGTCCCCCTGCCCGGAGCACTTTCCTCTTCCTCTGCACTCCCCACCCCATCCTGGCTAATGCCTGCTCATCTTTCAAGACTCCGCTCTGATTTCACCTGGAAAATGCCCATGACTTCCTGTCCCATCCGGTGCTTCCCCAGCCCCCACGCTTCCACTCTTACGGTTTTTATCACACTGCATTGTTTTCTTATTGGCCTCCCCAACTAAACCGCCTTGGTGACCACAGGAACTCAGCATTGCTCACCATTGATCTTCAGTGCCTTGCTCGACAGAGAAGGTGCTGGATGTTGTCGAGTGAGAGAATTGATGATGATGAAATAGGCACCGTAAGTGCTGGCAGGGAACGTCTTCTGGTGGGACACCAGCTGGTGGTCACGTGGTGAACTGGTGTCAGGGCCTGGGTCCCTGTCTCAGGCCAGGCACTCTCCACGGTTTCTGGAAGAATCAGCCTTTGTGTCTGGGGGAGCGATATCCTCCACTCGGTGACCAGATCCTATCAGATTCAAATATTTTCAGCCAGTTTCTATAAATGGGAACATTTCAATTGGGCAGCAGCTGCCATGGTAACTGGCTGATTTTTAGAACTTGGGGACTAGGGACGGACCAGAGACTAGGTATCTTTTAAGAGGCTCTTTTTGAATTGTACTGGTGTTTGGAAGTGGCCAGGGGACAGCAAGAATCAAATCTCCTCTAGCCCCATCTCTGGGGGGATCCTGGGGACTTAGATGCATTTTGGGGAAGCGAGGTTGGGGGTCTTCATTTTGGCCAAGATTTAGTGTCTGTTCTCCAGTGTTACAAGAGATTAGAATAGAGATGAAGTCGTATTAAAGAAAAATAAGGTCATGTTCCTTACAGTCCTGAGCTTTGGTGGCAAGATTTGTTCCCACAGCAACAAATTACTTTGAAATGCTCCAACAGAAGCCTGACAGGGTGTGACTGGCTTATCCTAGTGGTTTATCTACCATGTTGCCACTCAGAACCACCTGGGGAGCTTTGCAAAAACTACTCCTCTGCCCCGCTTCAGACTTAGAGTCTCAGAATGTCAGGGTGTGGGTTCTAACGCGTCCAATAGATCAGTGCCCAAAAGTAGCCAGTGGAAAACGTCTCTGAATGCTATGAGCTCTTGAAAAAATTCCTTCCTTTTTTCCTATTGCTTTATCCATTAAATGGGTAAATCACCTCTCTTCTTACAAATGACTCTGAAAACTCAGAAATTACCGGAGGAAAGACTTTAAAAGAAACACATGGTAACGCTACTCACTTAAAAGCATTTCGTGATTATTGTTTAAAAGGTGGAGTCTCACTGCCATTTAGAAATGCATTGTTTTTATTTATATTTATATTTATTAATAGATAATTATGTTTTTAAAAACTAGTTATCTATGGGGGAGGGAAGGAATATGTAGAGGGCACAGGGACAGAGGCTAGACTTCTTGGATGGTAACTATTGTGGAGATTTGACTTCTGAGCAGTGAAAATATCTTACATGTTACAAAACATAAGTAATTCAAAAATGGAAATAATCCCAGAACCAAGAGAGAAACATGAAACAAGTAAACCTAATTGTGCATCAAGTTGGAAGCAGACAAAGGGAAATTATTATTTCAAATGACTTTTAAAACACAGTAATTTAACTGTACATCCACAGCAGAATATATCCTGGGGAAAAAAGGACTCAAATCAACCATTGTCAGTAAAAATATCATTAAAAATAATATGAATATTATTATTCCAAAACTATTTCACACACACACATATAGTAAAATAAAGCAAGGAAGTAATGATGTCATTAGGAACCAAGATTTTCAGCATAACAGAAAAGAGATGCAAGTATAAAATTAAAGAGTTCAAGGAAAAATTCTGTAATTTAAATTTTGAATCAGAAATACCCATCTAAACTCACCATATATCTTGTTTTAAACACACATGCACACACGCACGCACGTACGCATGCATACACATACACGCACACACACACACACACACCCTGTTTGTATTTCCCACGTGTGTAAACCCCAAAAGGCCTGGACACAGTGACCAAATCCATAATAGCAAGAGACGTAGAATCCAGGGACATTTCAACAAAATGCAGTGTGTGGACCTCATTTCAATCCTGATTTGAACAGAACGACTGTAAAGAAATATTTATAAAATGGGAAAAATCGACCAATTTGATATTTGATGCAGTTAAGGAACTATGATCATTTCACTTTGGCTATGTTTTTAAAAAGCTACCCTATATTTTTAAACTACATACTGAAGTGAGCACAGATGACAAATGTTAGATTTGCTGCAAAATAATCCAGTAAGAATAAGGATAAACTGAGTTGGGGTATGGAAGAAAAACAATGGGACATGCGTTGATCGTTGTCGAGGCTGGATGTTGGTCCCATGCGGGTTCGGTATACCATTCTCTCTACTTTAGTATTTGTTTGAAAATTTCTATCCAGAAAATTTTTTAAGTAGAAAGAAAAGAAGAGCAGGAGAAGGAGGAAAAGATGGAAGGCAAGAAGAAGAAAGTGGGGGCTGCATTTCATAGGTCTCCCAAGTTGAAGGACTCTTGGGTTGTCCGGAAAGAAAGAGAGCCAGGCAGCTCCAGGGAACACGGCCACTTCCCTCTGCCCCAGAGGTCGCCTTGTCCGCCTGGCAGAGAAACCTATGATTGGTGACCTAGGCAGTAACTCGGAAAACCTGGCCATGAATTGGATAATCCACTTAGAGGCAGCTGGCTGGGCTGGCCTGGTAGAAGGCCGCGACGGTGGCAGGGCAGAGAGAACAGGGGAGGGAACCAGCTATGGGCCCTCACCCCTCTTTTCTCTGGCCATAGCTTTTAAAGGGAACAAATCCTAGTTTTTAAGGTCTTTTGGTCCTGCTTTGAAGATACCAACTGGGAAGGTATCAGGCTAAGGAGGCCCTTGTGTGGTTCCAGATTTAAAATATTTTGCAACACTCATGATCTTTTTTCAAATTATGAAAATAACACATTCTTTAAAGCAAACGTTCAATGAAAGCAGCCAGACCCAACAGAATGCAGACTGTATTGTTCCATTTGTATGAAATTCAAAAAGAGCAAGATCAAATGATGTCGTTTGGAGATACGTGATCAGGTGGTGATTTGAAAGACAGACAAGGGTGTGACAAGTCGACAGCAAGGAGGAGAGCTATCTTTATGTGGGAAGGAGGGGTGCTGACGTGGGTGGTGGTTACATGGGTTTATTCGCCAGTAGACTAAGCTGCAAATTTATGCTTTATGCCTGTCTTTCTAAATGTGTTATATTTTACAACATAAATATAAAGATAATATACTTTGCTTGTAGAAGATGAGGAAAAAATACAAAATAGAAGATAGTTCCATATGATCTCACTCCACCTAAAAGTAACCACTGTTGACATGTTAGTGTGAATCATTTTGGAAGGAGTTGGCCTTCACGGTGAAGAAGATGGACTTTGAAATTAAACAGACCCAAGCAATGTTCAACTCCTGGCATTGCCTCTTACTAAATGTGAGAACGTGGGCAAGGGACTGCAGTTCTTGTCTGCAAAATAAAGATAATAGCAATACTTGTCTTAAAGGGTTGTCATGGGGATCAAATGAAATAATGCGTGAACACCGAGAATGCAATAAATCTTCAATCAGTGTTGGCCATTTTAACTCATTCTAGTCTTTTTAAAACGCTTATGTGTACATATGTATAATCTTCATATTATATATGTGTGCATATATTAAATATCTGTATATTATCTACAATCTATTTTTTTTTTATGAAATTGGGAGTGCGGTTCTTAGCAGTTCTGACTTGAGACAATTTTAAACAAGTAATGATCCCTTATTGACCTTCTCGGAGGCACAGTTCTGTACAATAAAGCCTGAATAATCTGGTGTAACATCCAAGGCTGTCTGTAACCTACTCTTCTCCATCATTCTCTGAAGATTAATTATCTACTCATGCTTCTGCTTGGCCTGGTGTCCCTTCCCCTTTTTGCTGGTTGAAATTCTTTTTTTTTTTTTAGCCCTTTATTGAGGTGTAATTGACGTGCAAAAAGTTGTACACATTTAATGTATACAACTTGATGAGTTTGGGGATAAGTATAAACCCATGAAACCATCACTACATCAAGGCCATAAACCTATCCATCACCTCCAAAAGTTTCCTACCACCCTACTTGTTAATTACTGTTATTACTTTAATAAGAACACTTCATACAAGATCTCCCTTCTTAGCAAATTTTTTAAGTACACAGTACAGTATTGTTAACTACAGCCACTATACAGTAAATCTCTAGGACTTACTCATCTTGTATAACTATCGGGTTATTAAGTATGGAATATCCAATTTCCTTAAGTCCTAAGTTTGACAGTTGATGTCTCTGACATTTCACTTTGACACTTTTTTTTTTATTGTGAAAATATATCCTCATTCTTTGAAATGCATGTTTTGATTTGTGATTATCTTTCAAAAAAAATTCTGACTCGGGCAGGGCAAAGGCGATATATGTAACCTAAACATTTTATTCTGAAATAAAACAATATATATATAAAAAAAATTTCTTTAGAGCAATTTTTGTGAAACCATAGATAAGTCAAAAATTCATGTCATTTTTGAACATGAGTTCCATCGTGGAACCAGTGCAGCACAGACAGCTCGAAATATCAATAAAGTGTTTGGGAAGGATGTGGATAATGAACACACAGTACGTCAATGGCCTGAAAAGTTCCATCCTGATGATTTTAATCTTGAAAATGAGCCATCTGAGTGACCTGAGAACACGGGGGATAATGATGAGCTGAAAGCTGTAGCGGTGCTCAAATTTGCTTTGGCTGTGTGGGGTCTTTTGTGGTTTCACATAAATTTTAAGATTTTTTTTTCTATTTCTGTAAAAATGTCATTGGGATTTTGCTAGGGATTGCATTGACTCCGTAAGCCTCTTTGGGTAGTGTGAACATTTTAATAATATTAATTCTTCCAGTACGTGAACACAGAATGTCTTTCCATTCATTTGTGTCTTCTTTCCTTTCTTTCATCAGTGTTTTATAGTTTTTAGGGTACAAGTCTTTTACCTCCTTGGTTAAGTTTATTCCTAAGTATTTTATTCTTTTCGATGCTATTATAAATGGAATTGTTTTCTTAATTTCCTTTTTAGGTAATTCATTGTTAGTATATAGAAACACAACTGATTTTGTACATTGATTTTGTATCCTGCCACTTTGTCGAATTTATTAATTCTAACGATTTTTTTTGTAGAGTCTTTAGGGTTTTCAACATATAAAATCATGTAGTCTGCAAATAGAAATAATGTGCTTTTTCTTTTTGATTCGGATGAATTTTATTTCTTTTCTTGCCTAATTGCTCTAACTAGGAAATCCAGTACTATGTGGAATAGAAGTGGCGATAGTGGGCATCTGTGCCTTTTTTCAGATCTTAGAGAAAAAGCTTTCAGTCTTTTACCATTGAGTGTGATGTTAGCTATGGGATTTTTATACATGGCCTTTACTGTGTTGAATAAGTTCCTTCTATACCTAATTTGTTGAGCATTTTTATGATGGGTGTTGAATTCTGTCAAAAGCTTTTTCTGTACCTATTGAGATGATCATGTGATTTTTATCCTTCATGTGTTCAGGTTGTATATCACATTAATTTGTTTGCTTATGTTGAACTATCCTTGTATCCCAGGGATAAATCCTACTTAGTCACAGTGTGTGATCCTTTTACTATGCTGTTGAATTTGGTTTGCTAATATTTTGTTGAAAATTTTTGCATCTGTGTTCGTCAGGGATATTGGTCTGTAGTTTTCTTTTCCTGTGGTGTCTTTGTCTGGCTTTGGTATCAGTTGACACTGGCCTCATAAACAGTTTGGAAGTGTGCTCTTGCTGATTGAAATTCTACTCATTGTTTGGGACATAGCCACCAAAATGAAACCCTCCTTGGTTCTTCCAATTGGAGCAGGAGAGAGGTAGAGACTCCTCTACCTGGAGATTTCTGTGTGATGGAAGCCTCAGTGGAGAAGGCAACACTATCTCCTATCTCCAAGGCCCAGGTAGAGCCTTAGGTCAATGTTTGCTAATAAGTATGATGATCAAGTCCCAAACTTGCTTCCTGCTGTGAAACCGTTGGTAATGAGTCTCGGGTCAGGTCTTATGCTGGGGATAACCTACTAGGCACTGGGCCCCTCAACAGAATTTTAAACAGTTGAAGTTAGTAGAACTTCTTCCTATCCTCTAAAAGCTGGGGGAAAATGCAGACTTAAACATGTAAGGGTTTATTCTCTCATGTAGAAAAAGTCTGGAGGTGGTCTGGGCCTGATAATGGAGGCTCCATAGTGTCACCAGAGATGGCAGCCTGCCATCTCTGCATTGCTTCCTCCAAGGCACAACCATCCTTAAGTCACCTCATAGTCCAAAATGGCTGCTGGTGCGCCAGCCACTAGATATGTGTGCCAGGTTACAGAGGGTGAACAAAAGGGAGGCATGCTCTCCTTTTTAAAAAGTCTTTTCAAAAGTCCCATACGACACTTCTATTTGCATCTTTTTGGCCAGAACATAGTCACCTAGCCATACTTAGATTCGAAGGAGTCTGGGAACTAGTGCTGCCCCAATACAGCTGGCATCCTGTTCTAAAGGAGGAAGGTGGGGATGGTTGCTGGCATGAGCAACAAACAGTCCTCGCCATAGCCGGAAGGCTCTGCCAGCAGGCAGCGTTACCTGAACGGCTCTCACCTGTAAGGGGAGCTGGTGTAGAACAAGCGTATCTGGGGGCGATGGCGAGGTGGGGAGCATCAATGTCACGTCACACGGAAAACCCCCTGGAGCCCTGGAAAGTGGCCCGTCCTGCCTCCAGGGGTGTCCTCAGGCCTCCTACATCTCACTCTGGAGTTCCCTTCTTTGGACCCTGCCTTGATTGAGACCTTCCCTAACCCCACCTGCAAAATGCCATAGACTGATTTCCAGAAACCTTCTGAGTATTTTTCAAAACATTTGACACACAGAGTTCTGTTTTCTTCTTACCAAAGCCCCATTCAGTAGTAACAGGTGGTGGGTGTTGATATTGCTAGAAGTGTGTAAGTGCTGAACACTTCAGGTGAATCCTCTTGCTTCGTTCTCACAGTGACCCTGAGCAGCCAGAACTGCTGGAAGCCCATTTTTCAGATGAGGAAAAGGAGGCTCAGAGAGGTGAAGTGCCTTGCCTGAGGTCACACAGGACACAGTTGGAAGGTGAACCCAGTTCTGTTTGATTCTGAAGCCCTGGTTCCTTAACCGTGAGGCTCGAGAGGCTCTTATTTTCATTTCATAATCGAGAAAAAGAGACCCTAAGAGAGTTTAAGAGACTTGTAAAGGTTAAAATCAAGTGGGTGGTGACACCCACATCGGGACCCAGGCTCCCAGCCCTCTCACCGCTGAGCCTCCTCCCCCAGGCACTCTGATGCAGCCCGGATTACCCTTAAACCCCTGCCCCTCCACACCGGCTCCTAGCTGAGTCGGAGGCATCCAGGCTGATCGAGGAGACCAAAAGAGGATTTGCGAGTGTCTGGGGGAGGCTGCAGACTGAGCAGGAGGGAGGGAGAAGCATCTTTTGATTTGTGAGCTGAGCCCCTTTGATCTGAAAATCAATAGGAGTAAATTGGTTAGACCCAGGGAGGCCTCTCCCTGCCCTGCCCTGCTGCAGGATTCTCGAACACGCCGCTGCCCTCCAGCACTGCGACTTCCCCCCCCCCCCGGGACGGCCCCTGCAGTGGCCCCTGTGGAAAAGCAGGCATGCGAGGGAGTTATCATTCTGCCAGTGCCAGGCAGGTGATTTTTTTGGGAGGGGGGCTGGTTCCAGCCCGTGGTGTGACTTCGGTATCGCTTCTTTTCTCTTGGGCGGGGGCAGCTGTGCTGGAGTCCCAGCTGCAGGGAAAAGGTCTGGATTTAATAAGTCTTTGCAGAAAATGCCAACTGGACCCTGTCAAAGCTGCCTGGAGACCCCACAGGGAACACCACGGGGCTGTGTCAAGACTCCTCAGCCCCATCCAAGGGCTGAGCCCTGTGACTCGCCAGGCATTTGGGATGCATGAGCTGTTGGGCTGAGATGAAGCCCTGGAGCTTGTTGTCTTTCCTACCGATCACTCTGAGCAGAGATTGCCAGGGGGGCACCAGGGGAGGCCTTCATCGGCCACCTGAACAGTTTCAGGAGCACCCGGAATGACCAGACCCAACGCTGGAAGGGAATGTTCTCTGGTGTCTTGTCCACTCCTAGATCTCCAGGCTGAACCGTGGCAAACCAGACCTGCTGGAAATGTTTTCCAGTTGTCAATAATTCGGTAGAGGGCCTTGCACCCTGCCTCAGTGCCTGGCACACCCTAGGCACTCCATGCATATTCATTGATTGAATGAATACATGAATAAATTGCCTCTCTAACTAATGACTTTAGAGTCAGAAAGTTCTGCAGGGAGCTCTGAGAACGCACATTTAATCATCAGCTGTACAGGAGTCAAGAAAAAGTGTGAGCTAAAGAAACTAGCACCCGGGTGTTCCTAGCACTGTCCTTCCTGAGCGCTGACCTGTTACTCAGCACAGGTGGGCTTCCTGGACTCCGGTGCCTGGAGCATGATGGTCAAGACCACGAGCTTTAGGATCTGACAGACCTGGGTGCAAATCCAAGCCCTGCCACCTGTTAGCTGTTTGGCCTCAGGCATATAGCTTCATCTTCTGCAGACTCACTTTTTCTCATCAGTGGAATAAGGTAACCGTTTTATCTAACTTTTGAGCTATTTACAGCATTGCCTGAGATGATGTATGTCACATCAAGAGTGCCTGGCACCTAGTTAGGGAGTCAATAAGTAACGGTTACTGTGACATCACGATGACAGTAGTTCTCTGGGTCACTCTTTCCTGCCCACCCCCTAAATCCAGCCAGGATCTCCTGGCTTCAATATAGACCTCACCCTTTCCCATTTTTCCAAGGCCAGCATTTTTCTAGTGGAACTTCACTACGAAAAGAAGGATTGATAAACTCTTTCAGTGACCCCTTAAAAAATTAAGGGAAATAAATGTTTGCCTGATGTAAATTGGTTGGGCTGGCTTAGCTTACCTGACGTACAGTCCTAGAACACTCCTATTCAATCATACTTGTCTGAGGATCCTTAATAGTAATGATTTGTTTATTATTCATGGATTGATTTATGATTTACTTATTTTATGTCTATGATGATCCAGGCTCAAGGGATGCGGCGCTGGGTTAGACGGACAATAAACAGTTAAATGTTTGGAAAGTCAGATGGTTGTCAATGCCCTATGGCCAAAGACCACCAGAAGTGTGCCTGTAATTGAGCAAAGTTGGGTTTATTGGCTCTTGGCAATGAGCGAGAGTGTACACTGGGGAACCACAGGACTTCTCAGTAAGATGTTAGAAATAACAAATTATAGGTTTTGGGGTTGTGTTCGGTGATTTGGGGGAGGATTCGAGAAAGTGGGCTTCGCTCCGGATTGGATGCAGCCAGGAAGTAGGAGTCACTCTGTACCCGCCAAGTAAAGAAGCATTTTCAAGAAAGAGAGAGAGATCATCTATGTCGATGGTCAAGCGCAATGAGAATTGAGAATTGATCAGTGGGTTTAGCCATGGGGAGGTCCTTGGTGATCCTAACTAGGGCTCTTTTAGGGACGTGGTGGAGACAAATGCCTGACAGCTTCAGACAAGAATAGGAAGAGAAGATCTGGTGACATTGAGTTTGGATAACCTTTTTTGGATAATTTTCGTGTTAAAAGAGAGAAAAGAAATGAGATGATAGCAGCACAGGATGTGGATCAAGAGAAGCGTTTCCAATGTATCTTTTTTCGAAAAATGGGAGCTATTGCAGTGCATTTTATACTCATGAGAATAATCCATTGGAGAAGAAAAAAATGATAATTCAGTAAAAAGAGGAGATAAGAGCCGTAATGTTTATTAAGATGTTACTCTTTGCCCCTTCTCTGCTAAGTGCTTGTATGAACCATCTCATTCGACGCCCACACAACTCTGCAAGGTAAGCATCATCCCCATTTTAAATATTAGGAAACTGAGGCCCAGAGAAGTAAAGCAGCTTAGGCAAGGTAAGACAACTAGTGAGTGGCAGATCCAAGATTCCAATCTAGAGTCTTCTGACATCCAAGTCTGTGGTCTTAGCCAATGTGCTCTTTTTAAAAAATATTTTGGGAATTCCCTCTTCTCTTTTTTTTTCATTTGCTTCTTTCTTCTTCAGGAGAAAGAATCTTTAGACAATGGATGTAGCGTGGTGATAACCCTTTCGTTGGTTGGGTTTGGAGCCCCTGTACTTCTCCAGAGCCATGAGAGGCTAAATTCTTTTTACCTGTCCCTGACTCCTTCCCTCCCTGTCTCTCCCCCCATTCCAGAAATACATTGAGCACCTGATACATGTTAGATACTGGGGATACAATGGAAATAAAGTAGACACAGTGCATGCCTGCTCTCATGAAACTTAAAGTCTTTTTCTTGAGTACCTTCGCACCGAGGTGGCCAATTCCATGCTGGGCAGCGACAGTGACTTTTCTGGTCTTAGGCAGGTAATATAAAGAAGGCAGAGGGATTGGGTGTAGTGTAATAGGGATGAGTGGGGAGTGTGGTTAACTGAAAGTGCATAGACCCACCTAAACGGGACAGTTACTTCTCAAATCAAGCGGAATGTGGTCTGAGCCCCAGTGTCGTTAAATATTTGCATTTTGTCAAAAGAAGATGGATATTAACACTTCTACATGACGGCTCCCAATGTTAAGATCTGGGCAATTGATTCAAATATATCCTCCCCTGCCTGCCTTCCTACATTTCCTCATCCCCCATCTATGACTCTGTTCTATGGGATGTTGATTTGCAATTTTTGCTTTGTAGCAATCCAGTTGATTAGGTGAGTGTGGCAATTCCCATTTAATATCTTTGCGCTCTTTGGCCTTTTAAAAAATTCAAGATTAGAGCTTTAGCCCTGCAAATATCTTCCCTTAAAATTAATTTCTCTAAAGCATGCCTTTTGGTTAGTAAGATTACTGAAGTGTGCCTCGAGAATGTATGCATAAGCATACATTGAGCTGGGTGGATGTTACTTTAATTTTTAAAGCCACCTTGTGTAAGAAAAAAAGCCAGCGAGAAACGTATTACAGGGAACTCTTCAGTCTTTTGGAGTTTATTTGAATATTAAGAGCAGAGGGACGGAAGACACAACTCAGAAACCTGGAACTGGGACACAGACATTCTTTCCTGTCTAGGTCACTGAATCGAATCCAGCCCAAGGCAAAACTGTCTAAAACGTGTGATCATCAACAGCTGCTCAGTGGACCATGTGCAAGCGACTCGGTATCCCAGTTTGCTATCGTAGTTGGGTTCGCTATGCTACCGTGTGGCTGTGCTTAGGTGCCACCCTTCATAACAATTACGTGAATACTGCCAGCACTGTCCTTCCCTGTTTAGTGGAGGTAGAGGCGGAGGTGGAGGGCAGAAAGGATGCTGTGTTTAGAGAGTCCAAAAGGAAGCCAAGATTCAAACCTTTGTCTTGAGTTTGGATTCTTTGTCTACCACGTGTAATACAGTGGCTCCTAAATGTCAGGTGTTCCTGTGCTGCCATGATGACTCATGCCACATCTTTGTACCCTCTGTACTCGTTTCCATAATTTAAAAAAATTGATCCACATTTTCACTTAAATCATTTCTCCCATAAGGAAAATTTATCTCACTACCATTAATTAAAAACCAGTATTACTTGCCATAAACAGAAGGTAACAAAAAGATGTGATAATGTTACATAACTATTATAGTTTTATCGATGTTTATCCATCTATCAATTATGCTATCTTGCCTGCCATTCATGGAATATAGTAGACCTAAATCCTTCTGTGAGGAAAGGAGAATGTGGCTTGCTCTGGATTATCTATAGATGGCAGATCAGATTCGCCATGCTCCTGTATCTTTTCCAGGAAGCTGTTCATTCGTTCATTGGCTTGACATTGATTAAATCTCTGTTCTGAGCGTCGTGAGGGTCCCTATCCCCGTGAATCCTCGTGAGTGAGATTATTTCTGTTGGTCATGAATGCTGGGGTGTTTCGGCCTGGGTTTTTGTCATGCTTCTTTGGCTGCAAACTGGGCTGATCTTTAGCCAGGACGCACCAGGACAGTGAGACCAGATCTGTGGTTGACACCTGTTCTGATTGCTCAGTGCATCTGGTTCGGATGGAATGGTCTTTAAACATTTAGAATAACACCCTCAGTGGCAGGCAGCAGAAACCAATTCCAATTCATTTAAGCAAAAGGGAGTTCAATAGAAGGAACTGAGAGCTCACAGATTTTTTTTTTTGGAGGCTGAAGAACCAGACTGGGGATGGGGCAGAACCGAGGCCAATGTAGAGTGTAACAGTGCAGGGGTCACCAGTGTGGTTAGGAACCAGATGCTGGTCAGGAACAGACCCTACCAGGTTCAGTCTCTTAGGCCCTGTGCTCATGAATAAAATTCTAGGGAGGGATTGTCTGACTGCTAAAGGCTTTGATCACATGGACACACCTTGAGTGGCAAAGGGCAAGGCCTGAATTATTGTATCCCAAAGAGAAGAGGTAAGTTTGCCAAAGAAAACAGGGGTGCTTAGAAGAGGGAAGTGGGTGCTTGGCAGTCAAAAGGCAACACATATCCAAACACATTGCTTTTACAGGTCTGGGGGAGAAAAACTTAGGTTCCTTGCTAATTAGTAGAATAACTGTGGGATGGAAGATGAGTTTTACCATGAATGGTCATTGGAAAATGCTGGCAATATTTGTGCTCTAACCATTTATGAGAAAGAAGTGTCTTTTTCTCTCTCGATGATTGCATATCTCCCTATTCCATGATTGTAAGCTGGTGTGTTTAATGGGAAGGGTCATTGTACCTGGAATGAAAATTCTTATTTTGCCTCTGTGTTCAACTCTGAGCTCAGCATAGGTACAACATGCACACACACGCATGCAGATGTGAGATTTAATGAACAGGATACTTGTCTCTGAGTCCCAGTTCCTTCACTGAGTAACTTGTGGGATCTTTGGAGAGATGCATCTTAGGACCCTTTTCTGTGGTCTGAGGCCAAGACAAGGTTCCCAGTGTCCCTCTCGGGTTGAAGGTTACCCAGACTGACATTCTATGGCATAAGGTGGTCCTGCGGAGGCCTCCTCAATTCATAATCAGTCCTCTTGATGCTCCAAAGGGAGCCAACTTTTAGACAGAACTTCCCGATTTATAAGTCTTATGGAGGAAAATATTTCAGTTGATGATTTAGCATCAGGCAAATCAAATTCCAACTGTCTGACTGAATTTTTGACTCGGGTTTTTTGATATTTGAGGTGCTTACCAGGAGAAATGGCATGTGCAACTTAAATCAGAGGGAGACGCGAATAGTCAATCCAGAAATAATCTGAGAATGGATTTTCTTCTAGAGAAAAGTGATCTAATGGACCAGTGGTTTTCTGACTTTGGGCCTCACTAGACACATGCATGTGTGTGCACACACACACACACACACATACACACACACACACACACACATGCCCCAAACAACAACAAAAACCCAGACCAAAAGAAAACATTCATAAAACAATACTTACCCTATGTGCAAATACACTATGCATTTTTATTCAATTATTTTCTTCTTTATTTCATTTTATTTTATTTTTAAAAAGCTGGTCACAACCCTCTAGTATTGATTTTGTATAGACTCACAGTTTTAAAAACACTGATATAGGTGGTCCAAGTTCAAAGCCAGCCCCTTCTGCCCGTTTTGCTGTTTGGTGGAGCTGTCCACAGTGCTGATTTCTGCCCACTAAATTGACTTGGTGTATGAGAAAAAGAATCCTAAGGCGTCTTGAGTTAGCCACCAGAAGATGCACTTTTATGCTCAGTTTTTCCTCTTCCTCACCCTAAAATATATTCTCTGTCTGTAGTGCCAGATGTGCCAATGCAGAATTGTGTGCAACCAAAGCAGCCCTTGCTAGCAGTCAGCCACTGTCCTGAGACCTTTGCGTACATTATCTCTTTTAACTTGCTCAGGACTGCACAGTTACACAGAGTGGAGTTGAGATTTAAATCCAGACCTCTTCTGGCTTCAACCATGTGTAGGTATGTGGGCTGAATAAATTAGATCGATTCCCGAAGCACAGTATCTACTTTTCACAGAAAGTCTTAGTTTTCTGTCCAAATAACAGTACTCACCCCAGGGCCCAGAGCTGCTGGTGGACTGTCACAATGCACAACTACACGTGATACTCAGTGTGGGTGACCGGCCAACACTGGCGACTAAGCCTTGCTCATGGCCAAAAACACATTCCTCTGAACTCCAAGCACCCTGCCATCTGGAGAAATGCTTCTCTTATGTTTTGGGAGATTGCTAAACACAGCGGATCCTCCACTGCAGCAAACACGCCTTCCACACGCCTACATTTGGCTTAGAACAAATGCAGCCAAAGAGAACACTGCCAACTCAAGACAGCAGGAAGACAGCACACATGTGCAAAGAGCACCTGTATTTGCAATCCGCATAAACGCACACTGTAGCTTAAACCAGAGAGTTTAACATGTTTATGTAAATGGTCAATATTATACGAGTGCAAGCTTTCCCAAGGTCATCTGGGCATTGCAATATTTTACAATCCAGACAACTGACATGAACCAAATGGTCTCCTTCTTCTTTTATAATAACATGTTTACTTCGTCTCATCCCCCACCTGACATTTATGGAGTACCTGGTCAGAAGAGCAAAGAAAAATAAGACAAGGCTCATCTGCCAGTGAAGCTGATGCAATCTCCTCCCTTCCAGAATTGCCTCCCTTTGGGAATTGCCTGAAGCTCTGCGTTTCTCTTTCTGTTCTTTTCTTCTCTTTCTGCAAACTCCTCCTTACTCTCCCCAGGGATAAACACAAATTAATGTGTGTATTGGAGACCAGCACGTGGTGATATCAGGATTTTAAGAAAGTCAGTTTTCCCTGTGTAGAAATGATAGGCTCAGCTCTGGGTGGTTCCTCGACTTCTAATCAAACATGCTAATTAGAACCCCATAAACAAGCCACAGCTCAGAAGAGGGTGGTTTCCAACAGGGTAAGTGCAGAAAGCTATTCTGAACTCTACTTATGTTGTGGGTTAATATTTCTTATCCTTTGTTTCTCATCAGCAAGTACTGTTCTGCTCTCTCAACCTGCATTTTCTTACCTACTATATAGGATAATAATGTATACTTTTTTTCCCTGAGAATATTTTGCCATCATATTTGCCAGAGTTGACAAACACATAGTTTTGGTGTTTAATCAGTTGCTACTCCGTAAAAATAGGTATTGATATTTCTTTTGATCACCCTTTGACTGTCCATGGTAGGTGCTGAATATATGTTTGTTGAATTAATCAATTGAAAATGATGTGAGCAAGTATCCAAGTGATAGTCTTAGTGTCAAGATGTTAAATAAAACCCAGGTTCATCTAGAAATACTTCATTGTTCCTGGGGCGGGGTATACTATGGAACATTGTCAAGAGAAAATACTATGAGAACTCTGAGAATCAACAAACATCTCTGGATTAGAGGCAAAGTTCACATCAACCAGTTGTCTACCATCATCTTTTCTGGTAGTGCCTTCCTCCTTGTCATGGGATGTTATCATGGGGATACAGAAGAGGTGAGAAAGCTAAACCTGAGAGTTGTGACATGTTACAGTGA